>BTHS01000022.1:15090928-15375179 GCA_036184385.1 Tokudaia muenninki
TGCAGCATCAGAAGGGACAGCTGTGATATTCAAAAAGGGATTCCCATATGTGTCTGTGATACAGCCATCTCTTTCCCTAATGCCTGATGCAATTACATGTCTGCCTGATTCTATTTTACAACATAATGCTTTGAGTTTTCTTTTCATGCATTCTGGTTTTATAAAAGTCCCTCAATTTTTTTATGTGTATGAGTGTTTTTTCTGCATGTATGCCTGTGTACCACATGTATTATTTGTGCTCATGGAAGCCAGAAGAAGACATCAGACACCCTGGAGCAAGAGTTACAAATGGTTGTGAACTGCCATGTGTATGCTGGCAATCTATCCAGGACCCAGCTCAGGCTAGCCCTGAATTTTCTATTTTTCTACCTCAGCCTCATGAATGCTGGAATTACAAGCATGTCCCACTATGCTTAGCCCTACTCAGCTCTTTGAAAAAGTTTTCTCACTTCTGTTGGAAAAGAATAAGTGCAGTGTTGCATAGAGAAGCATATGAATAAAGCAAACATATTCCAGCAAGACATTTTTTTCTCCCATAAATGTGTGCCACGACCCAAACCAGGCTAGCAAGTACACACAGCCAAAATATCACTAACTGAAGGGGGAACTTGGCTGTTTGTTACTGAGTGTGATTCAGACTAACAGTCTACTTCCAAGAGGTTAATTTGGAAAGCTGCCCTAACAAAGGAATAAAAGCCTAAGTGGTTGGCTACCTGGAGGGATCAAGTTCTGGGAATGTAGTAGGGCCCTTGTGTTAATAAATGTCTTACCAAGTGGAGGGAATTAAAAATTTTAATCCCTTAACACCAATGTCTTACAAAGTAAAGGAGACTCCAGGAACATTGGTCCTTTTTTTTGTTTTGTGTTTTTCGAGACAGGGTTTCTCTGTGTAGCCCTGGCTGCCCTGGAACTCACTCTGTAGACTAGACTGGCCTTGAACTCAGAGATCTCCTGCCTCTTCCTCCTGAGTGCTGGGATTAAAGGCATGTGCCAACACTGCCTGGCTTTGTTTTGCTTTGTAAACTGTCTCAATATGTAGCTCTGGCTGACTTGGAACTTGCCACGTAAACCAAGTTAGCCTTAAATTCAGAGATTCACCTACTTCTCTGCTATGTGAGTGCTGAAATTAAAGGTGAGTGCCATCCTGCTCTGCTGCTATTCACCTTTGATAAAAAAAAAAAAAACAAAACAAGTATCTTAAAACTAGTATACTGGGAGTAAATATCATCTATAAGGTCTTTGGTTTAGGCTTCAAGAGGGACACTGAGGTTTGTCCTTATAGCTATGTTTATTCAAAGAGTTATTAATCTCATGGGAATGCAAAGCGAGAGTAGCATGGGGAGAGTTCACATCCCAGTGCCAAGGTAGACAGACAGAATGAGTGAGACTCTGATGAGAATTCAGTCCCACAAAGCCGAGTGTGTGTGTGTGTGGGGGGGTCCATTCTTACAGGTCTTGGAGAAAGTAGTGATGCTTCACAGCTGTCAGCCTCTCCCTGATTCCTAGGTAGAAAGGCAAATCCAGGGAAAGGAATGTTCCATTCTGAGGAAGTGGAGAAGAAACACAGCTGGTTGATGTATATTCTTTATCCTAGTAGCCAGACCTCTGATACAGCAGGAGTCTGGTAACCTGAGATGTGTGTGCTTTCTTGGGGAAATAAGAATGTGCCTGCCTTTCTTCTGAAATCTGGGTGCCTGGGGAGTCTGTTGGATGGGGTTTATATGTTCACAGACTGGCTGTTGTTAAGAAGCTTGACATTCCTTACAGCAACTGTGGCTGTAAAGAGAAGCTTTTGCAAGTGGGCATGGCCTGAACAGCAGATCATTTTATCTATATTCTAGCGTCACTTATCTCACATCTATTATTGGGATAAAGCAGTGAAGGAAGAGTACCTCGAAGAATTGAAAATGCTTTCTCAGAGTGGGACCGTGAAAAAGAGAGGCAGATAGAGAGACACAGAGACAGAGAGAGAGAGAGAGAGAGAGAGAGAGAGAGAGAGAGAGAGAGAGAGAGAGAGAGAGAGAGAGAGAGAGCAGGAGAAAATGAACAAGACAGCGAGAGTGATCTGGAGTGGCTGGACCTTTTAATAGGAGTACATGTTGCTTAGCAACTCCTAAGGACAGAAGAAATGTGCCTGGCAGAGTTGCAACAGTGGAAATGCAGGGCACCTGGTCCTGGCATGTGATGACATAAGCTGCTGTCACTGAGTTGCTGAGAGGCTGGCACAGTGACAAATTTACAACCCCAGCTATGTGCAAGGTATTATTATATGCAATAAATACAATAGGAAATTGAAAAGGGAGATCCCTGAATTCATATAGCATTCATCCCAAGAGTCAGAAAGGGATAAATAATCATACACAGGGGAAATAGAATTCAGATCATAAGATCAAGTATGAGACAGCATGGAAGACAGTGCTTGGGATGAGATGATCTCAAGACTTGACCAAGGAAATGAAAGTATATGATGTGGATTTGATTATGTGAAAAATTGGTAGCTCTGTGGCTTGCCTGGGGAAGTGCCCTTGAAGTCTATCAATTGGTAAATGTAAAAGAGTTTCAGGATGCCCTCTCAAGAACGTTGGATGTGAGAATTATAGCTGATAAAAATGGGAAGGAAGACTTGTAGAAGGTGAGGTTAGGAATGATGTGAATGGCCACTTCACATAGCTATGTAAAGACATGAAAATATAATTTTATTTTTATTGTGCTAGGGAATCATTGGAGGGAGTTCAAAATTAGAACATGAGTCAATTGTCAGTCAAAGACAATCAGAAACAGATGAAATGAACAGATCTATCTGATCGAAAATATTTTTTAAAATATTAAATATTATCAGCCATGTCTATGTTGTTCTTTCTCCCTTACATCGATGGTGCAATAGAAATGGTGCATGGAACAAGTTTGTTTTTTCTCTGATTCCTCCATGAATATTAGGATTTTATCTTTGGCTGTTGAGAAAACCATATCTAGAAACTTTGGTGTACAGATATATCTATGTAAACCTGTGATTTCAGATTCAAGGGGTTTATTCATGGATGTACAAGTTCAGGATCACATGATATATTTTAAGTTTAAAAGTTTGAAGAACTGCCATGGTATTTTCCACATTCACCATAGCACTATTCCCAGCAACAATAGCAAAGGATTCTAATTTTCTTATATTCTCATGAAAGATTCCTATTCTCCATGTCCCTCATAATAATATCAGCTAGGTACTGGGATCTTGTAGTTACTATTCACACTTC
This sequence comes from Tokudaia muenninki, assembly GCA_036184385.1. Taxonomy (NCBI): domain Eukaryota; kingdom Metazoa; phylum Chordata; class Mammalia; order Rodentia; family Muridae; genus Tokudaia; species Tokudaia muenninki. The sequence goes on from BTHS01000022.1 coordinate 15,094,177, forward strand.
CATATTCACAAGTAATGTTTGGTAAATTTTCACCTGTTCTGTATCTTTACAAAACTTCCTTTCCCCTTTTGTTAAAAATAGATCCTTTTATCATATATCCTGATTACAATTTTCCCTCCCTCTACCTTTCCCAGTTCCTCCCTACTTCCCCTCCCATCCAGACCCATTTGCTTTCTGTCTCCCATTGGAAGAGAACAGGTTTTTTGCCTCATCCAGCCTTAATATGAGGGGAGGTGCCTCGTTGTACTGCTAAGTCCTCTTATGTTGTTGTTGTTGGAGGAGAAGATGTTTGTGATCAGTTGGGGAAAGGGTCAGAGAGGAAAAGGGTATTACAGCAGGTGTTCTGCTACAGAGCTGGGGATGAGACTTGGATCAGGAACAACAGAGAGATGAAGATATGCCTAGTATATCTTATATACCTAGTAGTCAACCTACCTAGTTCACTGGCAGGAATGGCTTGTTGGGTAGCTGGGGGCTGCCTGTTATGAAATGTAATGCAGCAAGGGGATATCTCAAAAGCTCACTAGATCTTGATTTTCAGTATGACTACAGTCTATGAAAGAAGGGCTTTATCCCTCTATCCTAAGGACTGGATGGATATAGATTTAGCACAATAAGGAGCACATTTAAATCTATACCTAGAAGATAACCAAAGGAAATTTAAAACCTTGAGCTTGTGACTATGATAATTGTGGATCATATAAGAGAAATCTTTATCAGAGTTAGACTAATAATAGCTTGTTCATTGATTAATGTTAAAACTCTGAACTTTGAGATTTTAATATGACAGTAGCACAGGGAGGGGAAGAAATTTGATGTATTTTTTCATTCCTTTTATGTACCTTAAATCACTGTCTTATCATCATTTAAGCTTTCATGTCCTCCAACCTTCATAACTTGCAATTACCAGCCTTAAAGCACCTCCTTAGACCCTATAACTTTCTCAGATCCTTACATCTTAAGCTTCACAATCTCTGACCTTACACTGTACACTTTACAAAAACTTTACACTTTTTTCCTATTCAGTTATTCACCATGAAACACAGGTGGATGATTACTGGGAACAGCCATTGTAACGTGGGTCCCTTTAGATAAAGGAAAAATAAAAAGTTACATTGAAACCTGTTTTCTGAGCCTGATAATGAGATAAACTGTGCCTCAACCTGGTACTAGCAGCTCTAGGAGAGCGCGACTTGAGGCTGGATTGTTTACACATGAGAACGGAGAGGGTCCCTGAAACCTTGGTCTCTGCTGTTAAACTAGTCTGGTCTTCAAACACATCAGAGACCCAAGAAGGATAAATTTCACCTGAGTAAGCAGGAAGTGAAGAGCAAGCAGCTTCTGAGTCTGTAAAAATGACAGAGATTTACCTGCAATTTTAACAGGCACAAAGGTTTCTCTTTGGTTGGTGAAGGGTCTATCTTCACCTACCAAGCCCAGAAGATTTAAACAAAGTGGAACAATCAACTCTCCAGTGTCCTGCTTGTCCAGTTTTGACAGCATGCTGTCAACATTGGAGGGAAAGGACAGTGTACAGCCCCAATGACCAGTTTTGTCATATTTAAAGCAAGCTTCAGGTGGAGTTCTTTGGTGCCCATCATCTTCTTTGGAGAAGATCAGTGGTGCTGCCAGGAGCTGTTGTGTCTATCACAAAAAGATTTTTATTAAATATTTTAAATGCCATATGCTGCTGGTCTCTGACATGTGTGAGGACCACCTGTCTCTCTAAAGTGCATGTGAGTAGACAAACATTGCTTTCTTTCTACTTACTTATCCTATGCTTTATACATCTTGAAAATGTATACATGATGCTTAATAAGTTAAGGTTTGTTCTTGTAATTAATTGCATCAGTTCTTAGCATGACTACAAATATATTTCTGAACATGTCAAAGGATCCAATCATTTATAAGGTTACGGACTACCAACTTGCATTTCATAGTATCCTTAACAGTTACAATAGTAGCTTCATGAGATTAGGACGTTATGTTCCATTCCTGTTTGGTTTGAACCTTAAAGAATCACGATTTTGAACTGAAGCTCTTCTAGAATCAAAATGAAACTTTTAGTCATAGATACAGGACATAGAAAGCCTAGCTACTTTACAGATCTTATTATATTGTGCCATAATAGGGTATTATAGTTTTCTGTATGACTTAGCTTATCCAAAGAGCTAAAGTTTAAAAGACAAAGAAGCTAGACAAGTATTACTGTGAACTTTAGTAGACTTTAGGAGTCTATAGATCTTTATTAAAGACAAAGAATCTAGATAAACATTGCTGTGAACCTAACTAGGCATTAGGAGTTTATAGCTCTTGGTGATCAAATATATCTTATTTATCAGCATATGGTGTTAATTATCTAAATTTCCTAGCAGCTCAGTATTGAGCAGTTAGCAGACATAAATAGTTAGACATATATCTTAATATAGCTTTTGTTAATCTAAATCTGCTTTTATAATCTTAAAAGTGTATTACTATAGAATATATTGTATAACTAGAGTTGAATCACATATATAGTATGTTGTACCATATAACTTTGAATTTCTACCATCATACAAAAATCTATAGCAATCTAAATTATTTGAGATTCATTGTTGCTTTCTTAGACTAAAAGTAGATACAATAATAAACTAAGGGCTCAGTAGGACAGAGAAGTCTTATAATTATTGCTTTATACCATGTGGTCATCTTATGATGGGGAAATCACATGGCAGGTTGCAAACTATGTGGCCATTTACATCCTGGTGAGGTCACCAGCTGAAATGGAGAGCCACATGGTTGTTGTTTAAAACATTTGTGGTTCAAGTAGATACATATATTTTTAAATGAGAATTGCATCCAAGTTATGTGCACATATACACAGAGTTAGGTCCAAGTTACATGCACACATATATTCATATATGTGTGTGTATCCATGTATAGACTTTAATTATAAGCCTTTTGGTATGAGTTTAAAGCCAATTATTGTTGCAAATTATTTAAATTTTAAAACACACTCAAGAAGCAATTTACAAATCCTTAGATAAGCATTTACAGCATAATCTTAAGATTTTTTTTGAAAGCGGAGGGCAAAGAAATCAGAGATGGAAGTTTTTCAGAGTAGGGAAGTCAAATCTTAAGCACAGAGCAGAGCAAGTTTAGATATAAGGTATTTGGGAATCATTTTTCCATGGCAGTGAGTATTTGGAAATCAGGTGTGCCAGCTTTTGAATGAAGCCAAGATGCTGTAATAAAATCTGAGTCCATGAAGGAGAGAGAAGGCATGCTTAGCTTAGTGCAGGGTGACTGCAGAAAGCCAGGGTCAGGGGAAGGCCATGTGGGCAGACTGTGAAAGCCAGAGCCACGTGCAAGACACAGAGGGCTTAAGAATCAGACTCTAGAATTTGGAATCAAATTCACAAATGATCCTTACATATTTCTGGAGTGGTTCCTAGATGCTGCAGTTAGGACAGGTGGGCATGTTAAGTGCACTGCAGTTTCTGCTCTGATCCAGCTCTGACTTGTAAACTTACAGGTAAGACATTTATGCAGTGTGGGGAAGGAGACCAGCCGAAACAAACAGGGCTAAGAGTGAAGAAGGAATAAAGAAAGGGGAGTTTTTTCATGTTCTCCTGATCACTTGGGTTGTATATTGAGACCAGATTCCATAAGTGTAGAAGATAGCTGTACCAGGATGCAGTTCTCATGTATGACAAGAGCAGTCCCAGGCCTGAGTCCAGAGCATTGCAGGGACCCAGGGGAGACTAAACTGAGAAGGTACAACCTGTCCAGTGAATCATCATCCAGTGGACAGGGGCCAGGGCTAAGCCTGGACAGACATGGCTTACCCAACACCAGGATTTTTAAGAGAAGCCAAGAGGGTAAGAAACTGTTGGAAAAATGAAGCTTCATCCAGGGGAATAGTCAGATTCAGAGAAGCATTTAAGCTGCGAGAGAGAGAGAGAGAGAGAGAGAGAGAGAGAGAGAGAGAGAGAGAGAGAGAGAGAGAGAGGGAGAGAGGGAGAGAGGGAGAGAGGGAGAGAGGGAGAGAGGGAGAGAGGGAGAGAGGGAGAGAGGGAGAGGGAGAGAGAGAGAGAGAGACTGAGACTCCTAATTGTAGTTGTTGGAGTGCGTAGCAATCAGTGGACTAGAAAGCAAATCTATTGCAGGTGTAGCAGGCAGGTGGGATCCCAGTGTGGTTAGATACCAGGAGAGCCCATTCAAATCATGCCATCAATATTATGAAATATAATGTGATGAGTATTTTTGGTGGGCCCCTGCTAAGGTGTACTCCTGAGATGCCATGCAACAGCTTTGGTGCAAAAGAGGTTTATTAGGGGGAGGGGAGAGGAGTGAAGACCTGAAGAAGGGTTAGAGGCAGATGAGTAGATGTGTAGACAGGCAGATAGTCAGGGAACAGAAAGAGCCCTGAGGGCAGAGAGAGGGAACAGAGAGGGGCCATGCACAGAGAACTGAGAGAAGGAATGCAGACAGAGTTGGGGTGGTTCTCATTCTTTTATCTGCAGCAGACATCTGGTGCACCTGGTGGCAGCTGCAGATGGTGCTGTAAGCAATTTCTTGGTCCCTGAGAGCAGGCCAGTGGAATTGCCAGTACACTAGCACTGTCTGCTGTATTTGGGGGCTGGGATAAATAAATGAGTAGGGAGAGGGCATTTAGGTCTGTGGGATCCACAGGAGATTAAGTCGGGGGAGGGGGGGCAAGGGGGAGGCTCTAGCTGGTGCTCTATTGCAGAGCCAGGAATAAGACTTTGGGATTGCTTTTGGAAGAGAGAGTGGTCTTTAGTTAGCTTACCTGTTTCCCTGGCTAGCTCAGCTGGTGTGTCAAGAACTTACTCTTAAAGTCCTTTGCTCAGTTTTTTAATTAAGTTATTTGATTGTTTTATATTAAATTGTAGGAGTCATTTGTCTTTCCTGGCAGTGGTCCTGGTATCACAGTTGGGTTAGAACCCGAGCCCTGGAAATTGTAACATACTAGGATTGGTTACTCATCTTTAATAGGACAGTTAAAGAGACAAATTAATAGTGAGAATCAGGAAAGAGGGACAGCCATTCAGTGTGGGCACATAAGGAACAGGGATAAAGAGATACATTGCTCTTCCCCAAGTCTGTCTTCCAGGGTTGGCACATGAGGTTTAGGGTTAAAGGGAGAGCAAGATGTGTGCATAGCTAAGCAGTTCTGACAGAGGACAGTTCTCCCATCATCATCTCCACTGCAGCCTGTCCTGTAAGTGGTTTGAACATTTTCAAATTGTAGTAAATCTCTTGCTAGGATAGAAGCATCTCCTCTAGATGCAATGACACTCCCAGCCTTTTCCTATTTTCCCATGAGAGTCCTGTGTATATTCCAATTCTTTTGGATGTACAGTATCAGTCTCATTCTAGAGAAAAGGGGCATAGTGTCTCTAGAAGGATTAGGTAATCTAAAATTTCATTGGTGGGTTCCAGGGGTTACAGATGGTCAGTGGTCTGCGTTCCTATGTCATGAATATTTAACCATAGGGAGAGATAGGACTACCCATTCTGAGATAAGGTATCTCCCCATTTTTTGTGATTTTCCCCAGGTGGTTCTTTGGGAGAGGGTTTTATGATCTGGGTTTAGATCTTATGGTCCCTCTCTGGAGCTCTGGTAACTTATGGCCTAGTTTCTGGGACTTAGGGTCTGTTCCTGGAGCTGGTGCCTTACAGCCTTTTGTTTAAAATCAGGCCTGGTCCTTAAATGGAGACAGATGGGGTCCTTAAATGGAGACAAATTGGGTTTATTTTGTCTTTTCAGAAGCTAGTAGTCTGCTAAATTAGTAGATTCCAAAAAGGTTTTATATACTAATCACAGGGTGTTTACTCTGAGGCAGAGATGGGCAAAAGATGAATATTCAGTGGGCTAAAGCTAGCTCCAATAGTGTATAATTAGGCTCTGGATCAGCAACATTCCAACCTCTCCACATCACTGCCATTCTAATCAGTCAGTTTTTTGGAAACACAGCTTTTTTCCAGGATTTCTCATTCACATAAATATTGTTTCACATTCTATTGGTTTCATTGTCGTCCCTTTATCAGTACTTTTTGTTAGAAATAAGTTCTGGTGGGTGTCACAAAGAAACAGACCACCATGACAATTGAAGTGCTCCACAAGGCACTTGTGACCAACAGGCTGTGCTCAGAAGAACAAACACACAAAAAAGGAAGAGTAGTTGTTTTTTATTCAAAGTTGGGTAGTGACTATATCTTTTTCTCACTAGCTGTGGTCCTCCCAGTCTCATTCAGTTGGCTATTTTGCAAAGAAAAGGCATGTGGGACCTGAAGGAAAAAGGGGGCAGAGTTCACTGGGTCACTTGCTCCAGGACATAGAATTCTTGGAATGCAGCAGGGGCCTTTACATAAACAAAGGTTTTTCGATGTAAAGAGGATTAAAATATTTGCATAAAAAGATTTTACAAGACAAGTTTGAGGAGAGGAAAAGATTTGAATTCTTTGTCCTAAAAACAAGTTTTATAGTATTTAACAGCAAACTAATGGTTAGTGGTTCTTACACTTTTGAGGAAATTCAATGTATCTATTTTTCCTTTGTTTGTTTTAAGTTTTTTTTTGTGTGTCTAAATTATTACTGAATATAAAAACAGACATGACAGCTCCTAGGTGTTTGAGGAGCAGGTTTCTTGTAGATATGAGAGAGAGAACAGCTAGAGGCATCTGGAAGAGTCCAAACTGAACATGTCTATAAGAAGATGGAGGTGGGGAGAGCAAGGAAAAAGAGAGGGGAGCAAGCAGACTAAGAAAGATGCAGGAATGGAGCCAGTCAGGAGCCAAGAGAGCTGAACCAAGATGACTGAGTTATATAAGAAAGAGAAGCTTGTGGAGCCTAAGCGGAAGCCCAACCCCCAAGAGGAAGAGGTTTAGGGTAGGGTAGGGTGAGAAGTTCTGGGAGGAGCCACAGGTACTGAGACTTCTCCAAAGTTTCTTTGAAGTCTAACAATTACCAAACACAGTGCCATGTGTTAGATTATTTAAAAGTGGCTCTAAAGAGACTGGAGGCAGAACGAGAGGCTCCATATGACCTTAGGAGGGATCATATTTACTCAAGGAGAAGGGAACCTTTGTCACCCACAGCTATGGATGGCTAAATGCCTATAGGGGACAATGGAATGCAATCTATTATAGTGGCAGAAATTACATCTGGTGTCTTCAAGGGAAGCTGGGAAGTGTAATCTTTCAGCATGGAAGCTTTCCTCTTTTGTATTCTTTGAAGAGATTCCATTTGGGTTATAGCCTAAGGTTATGTTACCAGATTTAGGGCTCATAGACTATACTCCAACAAATCAGATTTGAACTCCTATCCTCAATAAACCAATTAAAGAAGGTACATTAATAGTGAAAAGCAGAAAAAGGAGATGTATTCAGTGTGGCCACATAAGGAGACTATACTCCTCCCCAAGTACATATTGGAAGAGCTGTCCTAGCCTGTTTTATTGTTTTCTGGCCCTAATTTGCCTAAACTATAAATTCATTTTCCTTTAACTATTTCTACTTCCTAATTTCCTTTAAGATACAGGAAAACTCTGAAGTAAGTTTATGAGAAGTATTGGAAAAGTCATCCAGGACATAAACATCTTACTGACTGACACCACACCCCTAGACCTCCCAGTCATTTTGGGGGTGGAATTCAAGAGAATTCCAAGCAGCTGAAGGTTGTTCCCTGATTCCTTGATGCTTGGGTGTGGGTTGGCCTTGAACACATATAGATGACTTGGTAAAAGGCTATAGATGACTTGGTAAAGGAAAGAGCAAAGGCCCAGAACAGTGAACTGAGTAGAGGAGATTCCAGAGAATCACATATAAAAGTTAGAAACACCAGAAAGACTAGCCCTTTGCTTACCTGGGCTTTATTCAACCATGGGATCATGTTCATAAAATCGTGCATTATAAAAGTGTGAAAAAATTGCATGAAGTGAAAATTTCTAGTTCTTTGGAAAGTTAGTTACATCAAATGATATTTTGCAGAGGTAAAAGTCTGTTTTCCTGAAGCAGATACAGGTGAAAGTTTGTTTTGATATAACAAATACATTAAAGGACACTTGGTGAAGTTGTATAAATATGACCCCACAGAGAGTGGGAGACAAGCACATAGCATTGGTTTGGTTTGCTCCTCCTCCTCGCTATTCTTGACTAAAGACACACATGTATTGGTTCACCTTACATAGCATTGTTGAGCTCAACTCTTTTTAACACACACACACACACACACACACACACACACACACACACACGATGTATCTCACAGTAGCTTGCAAGGCCACAGTTAGCCCATGAAATTCAACATACAAAAATTGAGCTCAACCCTTGGTAACGTTGCCATTGAGAGAAACTTGCCCAAGAACTGCTCTTGAGGCTCCTGTGGCAGCTTGCTGCCTTTGTGGATTCTCCTCAGGCCAGTTGGCAAGCCTGGCAGTTTCTTCAGGATTGAACCACAGTTGCCTGAGGTCTGCTTGCTGAAAGGGACTGGACTGTAGCTGCTGGCTCGTGCTGGTGTCTGCCTGCCTAAAGGACTGGTCCGCAGCTGCTGAATCATATTTGGTGTTTGGTATGGGGATGAACTGCTGCCCAAAAGATTGAGCTCATCCCCCCAAAGAACTATTGCTGAACAGGTCCATTTCCCTCTTATCCTAATAACTTTTCTCTTCCACTACCTCTGCTGGGAGGTAGACTATAGGAGAGGTTGAACCTTTATTAAAAGTAGATTGCAAAAAATGTATGTCTACACTTAGTACTGTGCAGAATGATTCATAAAATGTCATAGATATCTCAGCCTACACCTATCACTCTCTTTTGCTCTCTTGGAACTGGGTCACCACTTGTTTGGCGCCTCCAAACTTCTCTGTATTTCTCCTTTAATACAGTACATCCTTTCTCGTTAACTATTCATGCATCTCTGCACTATTAATTTAAAAGAAGGATAAGAACCTGGAACTCTAATACTTTCCCTCTCTACTCAAATCCATACTGTAACAAAGGTCCCCTCCTAATTTGTGACAAGTACTCTAGATGCTCAATTACATTATGTTGATAATTCTTGGTAGACTTTCTTAGTCTGGACCTTGGTTTGATTTGTGCTCTTGGCACAAATTTGTAAAGAAGGTTTTTTGAAACTCCTGTCATTTTGAAGATTTGTTTGAGCCATTTGCTGAATAGTTGCTCAGTTATGTAACCAACCAGCCAAGAATGAAGATACTCCTGCGTGCCCCTCCCTTTGGCTATAAGACTTTTGAGACAGTACACCCAAAGCCATTGGAATATCTTCAGAAATCTCATGCTGGAGGAAGGAAAAATCTGGGAGCCTGGTATAGTGCAGAGAGAAACATGTCTCCCAGAAAGAGATATGCAACTTGTCAGACCACTTTGTAGGAGAAACCAGCAAAGGCAAAGGTGATGGAAACGTGGGATTACACTTTGACTGTAACTCCTTAGTTATGCATAACTCTGACCCTCTGTTTAAACCTGAACCTCATGTCAGCCCCCTGAAGTTTGATTTGGGGGATCACTAGATGCCCCTGTTGCTCTTTCTCTTGTGGCTGGGTTCGTTTTAGGGTTATGAGTGCTGTAATGAAAATGACCAAAGCAACTTGGGGAGGAAAATGTTTATTTGGTTTAGATTTCCACATCACTGTTCACCAGCAAGGGAAGGCAGATCAGGAACTCAAACAGGGCAGGAATTTGGAGGCAGGAGATACAGAGGTCAAGGAGAGGTGCTGCTTACTGGCTTTCTCAGGTTGATTTCTTATAGAACCCACCTATGATGAGGTTGGCCCTTCCTCATCAATCACTAATTAAGAAAATGCTTTGCAGTTGGATCTTATGGAGGTATTTTCTCAGTTGAGGTTTCCTCCTTTCAGGTAACTTTAGCTTGTGTTAAGTTGATACAAAACTAGCCAGCACCAGCTGTATTAAATAAATATTTTTCTTTTTTTCACTATTAATTGTTTCTTTAATTGGCCTATTGGGTATTGGTGACTTGTCTTCTATATAGATTGATCCCTGAGGCTTAGATGGGAAGGGTTTGATGAAGGCATCCCATTTAGGACTAAGTATTTCAAAGTCTCTCACTCTCTATACACTATCCAGTTGTGGATCTCTGTGTTAATTCATATCTCCTGCAAGAAGAATCTTTTCTGATGAGGGTTAAGTAATAACACTGATTCATGGGTATAGCAATATGTCATTAGGAATTTTTGGCAGAATTATCCTAGTAGGTTTTCTTTTATGTACATGACCTATCTAGTCACATATTCTTAGCCAATTTAGCATTGCCAGGTATGAGTTTCATCTCGTGGGGTGGGTCTTATGTCTAATTTTCAAAAACTGTTTGGTTACTCCTATAATATTTTTGCCACCATTACACCAGTATATCTTATTGGCAGTTCACTGTTAAAGGTTACAAGGTTTGTAGCTGTGGTTTATTATTACTTTTTTTTCACCTACTAGCATACAAATGACAACCCATGGTGGCAAAAATACATCTATCTTATTCATAAAGGATGGGAGTGAAAGCTGGCACAGCTACTACAGAAATCAGCATGGATTTTTCTCAAACTAAAAATTCATTAACCTAAAGATCCAACTTGGGCATATAACCAAAGGACTCTCCGTCTTACTACAGAGATATTTGCTTATCTATGTTCATGTCTGCTCTATTCATAGGAGCCTAAAATTGGAAATAGCAGAGATGTCCTTCAACTATGAATAGATAATGAAAATGTGGTATGTTTAAAGAATGGAATATTATCTAGCTGTGGTGAAAAATAAAATTATGAAATTTGAAGGTGAATGGATGGAGCCAGAAAAAATCATCCTGAGTGACATAGACTAGACCCCAACAACCAAATAAAGTTTTCTCTTATATGTGGATCATAGCTTTTAAGATTTTTATGTATGTTCAGCAATCTGAATAATCACAAAGGTTATATACTTACAAATGAACCAGGGGTAGAGAAGATCTCCCACGAAAGGGAATAGAATATATTGTTATGGAGAGGAGAGAAAGCAGAAACTAGAATAGGAGGATTAAATAGGAATGGAAGAGAAGGGTAAAAGGGAATGTAGGGAGCAACAACTAATACTAAATGGCTTTAGAAAAATGAAATGGAACTACTACTGTAGAAGCTTCCTAAAATATATACATATATGAATGAAATTTAAATGGAATCACCATATAATAAGGGTGACAATGCCCCAGCTAGGAATATGCGACCAAGTAAAGCCTCTAGTACCAGGAATGGATTATACCTTGTTAAGTTGTTGATCATAGAGGTCCCACAGAACCTCTCAAACATCATGACCTATTGTCAAGGTTATTGGTTTCTCTCTATAATTTGATGATAAGACCCTATTGCTGAAGACAACACTTACTTATATCATTAAACAAGGAGAAATGGAGCTGGTGTCCAGTTAGAAGCTTCACCCCTACTAACTAAATAAATTATTTTGAAAAGAAAAGGTTAAAAAAGGTAAGTATACAAGACATTTACTGATAATAAGTCACAAAGAAAAGTATTAAATGTGAAAAGAAATTGGTGTGATTTGTTAGCTACTTTTCTGTTGCTATGGTAAAACACCATGGCCAAAGGCAACTTAAGGAAGAGTTTTCCCAAGCAGTGGAGGAAAGGAAGAGAAGAGGAGAGAAGAGAAGGAAGTGGCTAGAGCAAGAATCTGAAAAATCACATTTTCTTTTTTTATGAGACTTTTTTTATTAATAATTTTTATACACTCCATATTTCATTCTCCGCCCCACCAACCCCTGTCCACCCTCTGACGGTTCTACATCCCATACGTCCTCTCCTCCCCCTGTCTCCACGTGGATGTCCCTACCCCCACCCCACCTGACCTCTAAACTCCTTTGTGCCTCCAGTCTCTTGAGGGTTAGGTGTGTCATCTCCGAATGAACACAGACCCAGCAGTTCTCTATTGTATGTGTTCTAGGGGCCTCATATCAGCTGGTGTATGCTGCCTGTGTTGGTGGTCCAGTGTTTCAAACCACAAGCACAAAGCATAGAGAGCAAACTGTAAGTGGGATGCAGTTATAGACTCTCAAAGCATACTCCCAATGAAGTCCTTCCTCCAGTAAGACTGCCTCTACAAAATGCCATTACCAACTGAAGACCAAGTGACATGGAAACTTCTGGTTTTTTTTGGAAAGTCAGTTATGTCAAATGATGTTTTTCTGGGGTACACAGGTCAAAGGATGTTTTGCTATAGCAGACACATGAAAGGATGCATGATGTTTAAAAAGAATTGTAAATATGACCTCACAAACACTGGAAGCTAGAGCATTGGTTTGCTTTACTCTGCCTTGCTATACTTTTTTCCTCAGTAGTCTATTTGTTCATATTTTCTACACACTATGAGAACTTATTTGTCTCCCTATTTCTGAAATGGGGAATTAAAATGTGAAACTCCTGCATTATCATACAGCTCAGCAAAATGGTAACAGTTTAGCCACTATGATTGAAAATGCTCTGACTCTACTGCTAAAATCCTAATCAGAATAGAAGTTATTTTTATTGCACATACACTGTGTATCATGGAAGCATAAATATTTGTTGTTTTGGCATTATTTAAAGTGGTGTGGGATAGAACTCTGGGCCTTTGGCATACTCCAAATATGTTCTATCATTGGGCCCATTCCCACTGAATATCTACCCATTTCTGCTCTTTAAATGGGTAGCTACCTATGTGCTTAATTAATTATTTCTGCAGAGGCCTATGCAACTTTATTTAGAAATATAGTGGATTTCTGTTAAGTAGTCTGAGACATAGACATTGTTCAAATATACACTGAATAGTTTTATAGTATGGCATTTGCTCATTCAGTTAACAGTTATGAAGGGCATGTGTATTCAATACTGTCCTAGACATTTAAGATTCCAATATTAATTACTTATCAGTCTTTGGATAGGAGAGTAAGAATTGAAAAAGTCAGCTTTCGAAAGAACACTTGGAAACCCTTCCTTCCCTGAGACCACCAAAGGAACAAAATCTTCAAAGTACAAACAAGAAAGACAAGAGGACTATAAAAGAGCATATATCACATGGCCAGATGGTTTTTTTTTGGGGGGGGGAGAGGACTATATCCTCAGCTGGATGGAACTAGAAGATATCATCCTGAAGGAGGTAACTCAGTCACAAAAGAACACACATGGTATTAGCCTAAAAGCTCAGAACACCCAAGATACAAGTCACAGAGCACATGAAGCTCAAGAAGGAAGACCAAAGTGTGGATACTTTGGTCCTTCTTAAAAGGGGGAACAAAATACCCATGGGAGGAAATACAGAGACAAAATGTGGAGCAGACACTGAAGGAAAGGCCATCCAGAGACTGCCTGACCCGGGGATCCATCCCCTATACAGTTATCAAACCCAGACTCTATTGTGGATGTCAACAAGTGCTTGCTGTCAGGAGCCTGATACAGTTCTCTCCTGAGAGGCTCTGGCAGAACCTGACAAATACAGAGTTGGATGCTTGCAGCCAACCATTAGACTGAGCATGGGGTCCCCAATGAAGGAGTTTGAGAAAGGCCTGAAGGAGTTGAAGGGGTTTGCAACCCCATAGGACAAACAACAATATCAACCAACCAGATCCTCAGAGCTCCCAGGGGCTAAACCACCAACCAAAGAGTCCACCATGGTTCCAGCCGCATATGTGGCAGAAGATGGCCTTGTTGGAAATTAATGGGAGGAGAGACCCTTAGTCCTGTGAAGGCTTGATTCCCCAGTGTAGGGGAATGCGAGGTTGGGGAAGCAGGAGTGGGTGGGTGGGTGGGTGGGGGAGCACTGTCTTAGAAACTGGGGGAAGGGGATGGGATAGGGGGTTTCTGGAAGGGAAACCACAACCACATTGTGGGAGCAGAAACCACATCCTGGATAGCCCTGGGCTTGTTTGTATTTTGAGGCTAATTCTGCTCTCCTGGGAGGGTCTGCCAACAAGGAATGAGTCAGGTACTCGGGTGACTTCTTGTGAACCATCTAATGAATAAAGGTGCCAATAACTGGGTGAGTAGGCAGGACTTCCGGGTTGGATAGTGGAAGAGAGGAAGCTGGAGGGAGAGAGGGCCTGTTTGGACATGATAGCCGGCAGACAAGATGTAATTACTTGTGTCTCCCGGTTTCAATGGTAGATCGTCAGGATTTGGCACCATAGAATTTAGATTTAATAAGGCTTGCAAGATTAGGATTTTAGTTGTTGCACCCAGCTATTGAATTGTCATTGTTTCTGAAGTAAGTTTGTGTTGTGTGTTCCTTCACATGGTGGCTTGTCTAGGTTCAAAAGAGAAAGGTATGGCAGCTAAGCGTTGTTTTGCCTGACATGCACCACAAAGGCCATAGAGGTTTTGAAGCCTGGGGCTGGCTTGGTAGCAGCCCACCGGTGGGAACTTAGTGAGCTGGCTGGAGAGAATTTGGAGCTCTGAGTCAGAGTCTCCACAATAACTGGCTGGGGAGACCAAGGGGGCTGAGAGTAGCAGGGTATAGTGCAGGAACTTGCTGTACTTTTTAAATATTTCCCTGCAACAAAACCACGAAAGGGGATAACATTTGAAATGTAAATAAAGAAAATATCTAATAAAAATAATTCAAAAAAGAAGTTTACAACATTAAAAATGTTAAAGATCACTTCCATAAATATGTTTGCCCTTGTTTTTGCTAATGTTATTAACCTTCATTTAGCCTCCTACTTTATATTTGCTAGATGTACAGTTTTGAGATGATAACTAGAAACAGGCATTGATTGTCTAATCCAGGTATGCTTAATAAGTACTGGCCCATAAAACTGCCAGAGATATGCTAAATATGACATGGAAAATCTTAAGATGCTTAAAATGACAAGAGACTCTCATATCCTAGCAGTCACCCTCCACCAGCCAAGGTCTCCAAGAAGATATGGACACAACAAGAAAGGATTCCAACTGCATCATGGTATAATAACCACTGAAAAAGACTGGTGCATTGCCATGCCTGCTGCTGAGGCCAGGCCTGAACTGTGGACAAACAGGGACACTGGACATGCCTCAAGTTGCCTAAGTCAAAGCAAGTTCAGTCTCCCAAGTCCCTCCTCTACCAGAAGGCCTCTCAGATTTGCCAGGCCTGGCAGCCAAAGATTGATCCTGTCCTGGGACCTGTGTCCCCCACAAGCCATCAACATCACAGGAACCTAGTGGGGTGACTGTCTGGGTAATGGGTAAGTCTGTCATTTTAACTGACACACAAGCCATTTAGATACAATAGACCTGAGAAGGCTCAGGTCTCCAAGAGGTTTAAACCCAGTGATCAGCTACCTGTGTCTCATGGTAAATAATTGGATAGATAGTTTATGTAAGGTCTGAGCATATGAAAACTAAGAAGCTTCTTGTAAGCTTCAGGGAATCCACTCGAATCTACCTTCTACAGTCAAACGGACTCAAGATAAATACTGTCAACTAATAGCCTGTTCCCCTCCCACCTGCATATTCCTGAGGGTGGGATCTCTTTCTCTTTCCCTGGTTCTGGGACCCCCCTACCCCTCCTCCAACTACCATGACTATGGGCCTAAGAATTTCAAATGTACACCCAAGAAAATGGTTTTCTCCTTTAACTTTCTCCTTAACTTTATCTTCTGGCCCTAAACTCCAGATGTTCTCTCAGAACCTGCATCCAGGAAAACTCCACAATGGTTACCAACAGGTGCTCTGGTCTACCCTCACAGACACTCCTCGTGGGCCTGTACTCTCCTAGCAGCAAATGGTTCCACAGATCCTGAACAGCAATGGAACAGCCAACTCTCCTAGGATTTGACCAGCATCCCAATTTTCTTAGGTTCCCCCAAAACAAAATTGTGCTCCAATGTCAGTAGGAAGTAGTCATAGATTATTACACAACCCATTTATTATCAACAAAAGGCTGGGATGTTTGTTTTCAGAACCTGGGGCAAGGGACTCAGGCTCATATTTTACATACCAAAGCAGACCTGGCCTCTAGGTTCTCCCAGCATCTCTTACTCCCTACCTGGCATATCCTGTCCCCAATGCTGAACTTTCCAGCCCAGGGACTGGGCAACCCTTCCCACTCAGAGGCTCCTCCATATATAATCCAGACATTTTATGCTCGCTCTTGCTCTCCCTCCCCCTCCTCGTCCTCCTCCCCCTCCTCCTCCTCCCCTCCCCCTCCCCCTCCCCCCCCCCCTCCTCCTCCTCCTCCTCCTCCTCCTCCTCCTTCTTCTTCTTCTTCTTCTTCTTCTTCTTCTTCTTCTTCTTCTTCTTCTTCTTGTTCTTCTTCTTCTCCCTTTCTTCTTCCTCTTTCTTCTCCTCCTCCTCCTCCTCTCTGTGCATACACTTCCCCCTACCCCCAATAGGGTCTTCCCTGGCCTCAGCCACTGGTGCCAATGAGTTCACTCGAGAGCAGTTTCCCAATAAAACTGCCTATAATATGATATAATATAATATAATATAATCTGGCTTGAATTGGTTCATTTCACCAGTGGAGAAATATCCTATCAGAAGCCTCTCTGATGACAGTTGTGCTAGGTATCAATCTCTGAGTATAGCAGAATATCATTAGGCATTATTTCATTGGCATTTGTGTGTGTGTGCGGAGGGGGTAGTAATGTTTGGTTCTAGTAGCTGGGTTAGTGTCCAAAACCCTCTACTGGAAGTCTTGCCTGGTTATAGGAGATGGCCAGTTTGGGGTCCTTATCCCACATTGCTGGGGTTCTTAGCTAGAGTCACCTTGGGAGTTCCCACTGTACTAGGTTTCTAGCTTGTCCCCAAATTCCCCCCCCATTCCAGTTGTCTCTCCTAGTACTCTCTTCCTCCATCCTCTCCTCACCTGATACTTCTTGTTCTCATCCTATCCAGCCCCCCCCCGCCCCATCTACTGACAATATCTATTCCATTTCTCCTTCCAAGGGAGATCCATGTATCCCTTTCTTGAGCCATTCTTATTACTTAGCCTCTCTGGGTTCGTGATTATCCTTACTTTGCAGTTAATATCAACTTATAAGTATCTACACATGTTTGTCTTTTTGGTTCTGGGTTACCTCGATCAGGATGATTTTTTTCTAGTTCCAACCATTTGCCTGCAAATTTCATGATATTTTTAACAGCTCTGTTGTAAATGAGCCAGATTTTCATTATTTATTCTTTGGCTGAGAGACATCTAGGTTGTTTTCAGTTTCTAGCTATTATGAACAACGCTGCTAGGAACATAGTTGACCAAGTTTCCCTGTAGTAGGATGAAGTGTCCTTCGATATATGCCCGGGACTGGTATAGCTGGGTGATGAGGTAGAGCTATTACCAGTTTTTCTGAGAACACAGAGCAGGTTTTTCTTTTAAGGTTATTTCTCTCCATGATATTCTTGTAAGGCCAACAAGGAGGGATTAGAATACAAATGATATTATCATTATCATGAAGACAAGATTCTTTGAGAATGTAGACCTTACACTGGAGCCTTTGGGGAAGTGCCTGATGCCTTAGTTTCTAACACAGCAAGAAAAACCTAATTGTTGCTTCAAGGATGTTTAGCCACAGAAGACACAACAGTTAGGATACAGCTACAATTCTCCATGTGTACCTCAGATCTTACTCCTTTAGTATCCAGTTTCAAGGTGATCCCAAATTTCACCTAAAATAAAAACATAAAAAGTTATTGTAGATTCTTGGGTTATTTTATACTACTTCCATTAGGCAATGAGCTCTGAGGGATAGTTTCCATTATATCGCTTTCCTATGTATAACTTTGCATAGTACATGACAATATGTGTAAGGAAAGACATTTTCACAGTGAGATTGTTCAGTTGGTAGGAGAAAACAAATTACAACCAATAAAATCTACTGGTATCTGTAGGCATAAATTTATTGCAACCTACTTTTAATAAGGGTTCAACCTCTCACCTAGCCCAGCACCCAGCAGAGGTAGCAGAAGAGAAATGTTATTAGGATATGGATATGGGGGAAGTGGGCCCGTTCAGCAATAGCTTTTGGCGGTGAGCTCGATCTTCCTGAGCAGCAGTTCAGTCCTGTAGCAAACTCCAAATAAGATTCAGCAGCTGCACACCAGTCCTCTAGGCTGGCAGACTGTTGGGGGGTTTGATTTGTGCTTATATGGAAATTCACAGGACCACTACAGGTCCCTACCAACAGTTGGTTCTTTGAAGGGTCAATAAAGAGCCAGTGGCCAATGGCTGGTCAGGACAGAGGCAGGACTTTTAGGATTCCTGGGCAAGAAACAGAGGAGAGAAGGAACAGGATTGCCATGACAGGGAAACAGACAGTTCAGACTTAAGAGCCCACTGACATATAAGAATATGGGAAAGTGGCCCCAGGGGCTACTCCCCTGATGGGGTCTGGGATAGAAAAGGTGAGATATAGATTTAGCAAATATTAACTCAGGAATATTGGAGTTGAGCATATTAGCCAAGTGGAGGTTCAGGAGTAGCCTGGTCATTGAGCTAATAAGGCAGATTAAAGATAATGCTGAGCGTGTGTGTCTTTCATTCATGAATCCAGAGCTCTTTGGAGGGGTTGCAGACCATGAGCACCCACCGGGAGCATAGAGGAGCTTTTACATATTTACTGCAACAGCAGACACCAGGAACGAACCAGCAGCTACAGTCCAGTCCTTTCAGCAAGCAGACACCAGTCAGCTGTAGTTCAATCCTGAAGGAACTGCCAGGCTTGTCAGCCAGCCTGAGGCGAGGACGTGGAAGCAGCAGGCTGCCACAGGAACCTCACAAGCAGTTCGTGGGTGAGTTTCTCTCAACGGCAGCCTTATCACAAGTTGAGCTCAACAACACTCTGTAAGGTGAACCAATGCATGCAAGTCTTTAGTGAAGAATAACAAGGCGGAGCAAACCAAACCAAAGCTCAGAGCTCATCTCCCTCTGTCTGGGTGGCAGGGGTCATATTTATACTCCTTCATCCTGGGTCCTTTTATGTATTTGCTATATCACAACATCCTTTCACCTCTGCCTGCTACACAAAAACAGTCTTTTAAATGTTTGCTTTAGCAAGACATACTTGTACCTGCGTGCCCCAGCAAAACATCATTTGACATAACTAACTTTCCGAAGAACTCGAAGTTTCCACTTCAGGTATCCTTTAATGTTAGATAAGAGCCAGCTAAACTTTTTGGATGTTTACTTAATAAAGCATAGTTTTGAAGTTTCTCTGAGATATAAATGGCAGACGGTAAAATACACATTTATTTTTCAGTTTCAGAAGTTTCAGAATTTAAATTTTTATAAGCCCTTAAGTTTTTGTAAATAAATCCACTCAGCACTTAAATACATATCTACACAATATTCATAGATTAGCACATTATACCACTGACAATCTTGTCTTTTATATTAAACTCTCAATGACTATATAAATATTTGAAGTAACCAGGTAATGGTGCATGCCTTAAATCTCAGCACTCAGGAGGCAGTGGCAGGTGAATGTCTGAGTTTGAGACCAGCCTGGTCTACAGAGCTAGTTCCAAGATGTGCAGGACTATACAGAGAAACCCTGTTTCTAAAATATAAATAATAAATAAATAAATAAGATATGATGGATTCTCCCATTCACTTTTCTCCCTTTAAGTTTCAGATGTTATTAATTTGAATGTATTTGTGAAAAATAAACAACATGAGTAATAAGTATATCAATCCTCACCAAGAACTTAACTCATGTGCTTTTGTGATCTATCCTCAAAAAGATCATCAAGTGATAGAGTTAGGATATAGACCTATTTTTCTGGTCAAAGCTTCTATTCTGCAAGATATTTGGTCACAGAAACAAGTGTAACAACAGCTTGGGGTATATAATAACAGCAGACTGTATGTTTGATAGTTGCAGAGTTTTAAAGGAGGCCAGATTTAGTGCTGGGAAAACTGTGATGTTGGGAGAGGACCCTAGTGAAGAGCTTCTGTGAATGGAGGAGAACATTAGGGTGAAATGGTTAGCAAATTATGTCTCAAGGAGGAAAGGGTTGGGATTAGTGTAGTAGAAGTGCAAACAAACTTCCCCCTTTCCAGTCACCAGTTAATGTGAGAGCCTGTAATTTGGTTTTCTATTTGCCCTTTGATGCATACCAGATCTGCATCTGTAGATTCATAGGTTCTCTGAAAGTCTTCAATAGGGAAAAACCTATCGTTGTTCTTCTATTGATTTGTTTATTAAACGATTTCTTTATATGTTAATATTATTATGATGACACTTATGTTATATTTGAGCTTATTATCTGATCTTTAATCATGTAACCCCTTTCCTTTTGCTCAAACTTTGAAACTGTGGCCAATAATTTCCATTTCCTTTTAAATAGTTTCATTATTCTTGTTAAATTATTTTATTTTCAGACTGGTCTGAACATCATAACCTTGCCTCAGCCTTTCAAGTACTATTATTACAAGCATACAAGCTATACTTGATTATGACAGCCCTTTCCTTTTGAATTATTTGCTTCATTCATTTTATGCTACATTGTTTTCATTTGAGACTTGCCTGAACATCATGCTCTTTTTGCCTCTGCCTCACAGGTGCTGGAAATACAGGCATGGACTGTGACAGCTGCCAGTGGTAGCCCTTTTAGTTAGCTTTCAGTGCATTTTGATTTTCTCCTGATATGAATCCTGTCTCTTCTTGCATATATTCTAGTTCCTTAAACCTGCCAATTCACCATACATCTCTATTTCTTTTCATTGTAAGGTGGTATTAACAACCAATCACTATGAATTGCCTGTGATTACTCCTACCTGTGTGTAGGGCTCAATAGTCTTCCTTAGTGGAAATAACAAAGGAGCATGTGTGGATACTAAAGTATGGGCGTGGTACTACAAATTTTATTGGAAGTTATGCTGAATATTTATAAGAAGTTTAAGATGAATTGACGCCTATCTCCCTGAAATTATTACACAGCCACATGGAAAATTTTGCTGCTGATACTTTATTATCTGTACCACTGTCTATTATGGAAATTCTTCTTCCTCAATTACCATGTTTTTCGCTTCTTAATTCCTGTAAAATATTTAAAGGTTTTAGTTTGTTAAAACTCCTCCTTGTGGGCAGTATATATATATATATATATGCCTATTATATTGTATATATTTCATATATATACTATATATACACATAGATATTTCACTATTATGTAACTTTATTTTTTTTGAAGTCTCCTTTTAATGATGGTTAGCCCACGTCCAGTAGGGACTCAGGGCATCAAAGGAGGGAGGGGGGCATCCCACAGTCACAACTCTGACACATAATTGTTCCTGTCTGAAAGAATTACAGGGATGGAAAAGGAGAGGCACCTGAGGAAAAGAATGTCCAGTGACAGGCCCAAAGTGGGATCCAACTCAAGGGGAGGTCCCAAGGCCTGACACTATTACTGAGGCTATGGAGCGTTCACATAAAGGGACCGAGCATGACTGTACTCCTGATGAAAGAGGCAGATGCAGATATTTGCACCCAACCAATGGACAGATGCAGCTGACCCCTGCTGTTGAATTAGGGAAGGCTAACAGAAGCTGACAAGAAGGGTGACCCTATAGGAGGACAAGCAGTCTCAATTAATCTGGACCCCTGAGATCTTTCAAACACTGGACCACCAACCAGGCAGCATATACCAGCTGATTTAAGGCCCCCAACACACATACAACAGAGGACTGCCAGCTCTGTGTTCATTCAGAGATGATGCACCTAACCCTCAAGAGACTGCAAGCCCCAGGGAGTTTAGAGGTCTGGTGGGGTGCAGGATGGGGACATCCACATGGAGACAGGGGGGGCAGGGAGGAGGTATGGGATGTGGAACAGTTGGTGGGTGGATGAGGGGAATCAAATATAGAGTGTAAAAAAATGAAATCATTAATAAAAAGAGAAAAAGATTTAAAGATGTTTGTTAAAATTCCTCGCTGTGTGTGTGGGGGGGAACCTAGTTCACTATTATGTAACTTTATTTTTTTTTTGAAGGCTACTTTTAGTGATGATTCTTAAACACTTTAACCTCCCCCTTAGCCCATCACCGACCAGAGGTAGTGGAAAAGAAAGATACAGGGGAAGTGGACTTGTTCAGAAATGGTTCGTAGAACAATTCCTATCTGTGTTGTCTGGAAATCAGCAGTTGAGTTTCTAGGTTAAGAGGACAGCTCGATCCACTCATAAACACTTTACAGATGTACCAACAGTTTAGTTCAGTAGAGTTGACATAGCAAATAGGAATCAGCAGCAGTGGCACTACCTAGCAGAGACAGCAAGGTCTCCGCTTTGGACTGAGTCAGCAGGAGGGACCTGGAGGGACTCCAGGAGAAGTTCTTGGCTGTGCTTCTCTTAGTGAAGACAGGAAACCAACAAACATTTAACAGCTAGCTCTACCAGCAAGCCAAGCTCAGCCTCTGTCTCTGTCGAGTCCTTTTTATACTCCCTCCAAACATCACAAGTCCTCCATGGGTCTTGCCTCAGCATGTGAGCCTGACTTAGTCAAACTCCACATGAGTCTGTTTCAGCTGCCATCACTCTGCCAATACCTCAAGTCCACAAAAAATGACAAGAAGCCGTAATACACCTGCAGAAAAATTTCGGTGCATTTCTCTCTATGGAGTCCCAATAAATGGAGCTCAACTACAAAATGTAAGGCAGACCAATACATATGTGTTGTTAGCGAAGAATCTTTTATCACGTGTCCTTTCACGTGCTTGCTTTAATAGAACATCCTTTCACCTGTGTCTGCTTCCGCCAATCATTCCTTCACATGTGTGCCTTAGCCTTTCACCTGTGTCCACTTTAGAAACGCACTCCTTTACATGTTTTCCCCAGAAAAACACCATCTAACACAACTGACGTTCCAAAGAACCCTTAAGTTTCCACGTCACTATTATATAAGGTATAATAAGTTCTATTGCTATTGCTTCTATTCCATTTTTAAATTAGATTTGTGTCCAAGAATGAAATATCTTTGCAATTTTTTTATTATTGCGTTGAGAGACTTGTATCCTACTGTATTTGGATATAGTATATTTTATACATGTCAAGCAGATCAGCATGACTGCCGATGGTGTTCAGATTGTATACCTTATTTCTGGTCATCTGCTTCCTGATTTATCAATAACTGGCAGAGGAGTGTTGAGATTTCCCATTATCACTGTGAACTTTCCCACACTACTCTCCAAGATTTCTCTTATATGTTTTAACACTGTCATCGGGGCACATATGTTTGGGAATATAATGTCTTTTTGATGATTGACCCTTTTGTTGTTTTATAACATTTATCTTTCCTTTTAGCCATTTCTTAATCAGACATCTGATTCATTTGAAATTAATGCACCTACTGTACCTTTCTTTGGAGTAAAACTTTCTTCATACTTTTTTTTAAAACAATAATAATCCAAAAACCCAAACCAGTCATTATATTGAATATGAATGACTTACATACCAATTATAACTTTCTAATAACTCACCCTGATTTCTAGTGCTTTTGTGGGAGTACCAATACCATATCCATTTTAAATGAGCATTGTTATAATCTAATCCATGTGCATCATAGTCACTGGTAAACATTTTCTTCTTAATCCATGTTGCCTTTGTTTCTGATTGCTCTGATTTTTACCTCTTTGGTGTTATTTTTCTTTTACCTTTAAATTTATGTGTTTTATGTATGAGTGGTTTTGCTCTCATATATGTCTGTGAAATGTATGTTCTGGAACTAGAATTATGGACAGTTGTGAACCACCATGTGGATGGATGCTGGAAATTTAAGCCAAGTTCCTCACAAGTACAACAGGTGTTCTTAACTACTGAGCATCTCTCTAGCCAAAGATTGCCTGATTTTAACTGAACAATTTATGTGGTTCCATTAGTGTCGCTATTAGAATATTAGTTGTACTGTATTAAAATAGCTTTTTGTATGTGTGTGGTTTCCTTAGACTTTCTTTGGTGGTTGGAATAAGAATGTTCCCCCACAGACTCATAGGTTTAAATGCTTGGCGTATTAGGATGTGTGGACTTATTAAAGGAGATGTGTTCTGAGAGTGGGCTTTAAGGTTCAAAAGCACACACCAGGCCCTGTTCTCTCTCTCTCTCTCTCTCTCTCTCTCTCTCTCTCTCTCTCTCTCTCTCTCTCTCTGTCCCTCACTCACTCTCTCTGTCTTACATACATACATACATACATACACACACACACACACACACACACACACACTCACATGCACATATGTGCACGTGTGCTCTTTCTTTTTGCCTAACAATTAGGATGCAAAGTTCTCAGCTACTTCTCTAGTACTATGCCTGCCTGCTTATCACCATGATACTCACCATTGATATTGGACTAATGCTCTGGAACTGTAAGCAAGCCCTCAAATAAATGTTTTCTTTTAGAAATAGTTTTGGTCATGGTGTCTCCTCACTGTAGTAGAACACTAAGACACTTTCCAATATACCTATTTACCTATTTAAGTCTAACACCAAATAACAGTGCATCACTTACTTTGTAGTGATAGTACCTAATAGCTACTCTGTATGTTCTTGACATTCATCTCACTAATTCACAAGCTATAACAACACTATATAATGTTCAGTCATCTTTTAGAATATAAAAATATATAAGATACAAAAGATGCCATTTAATTTGTTCCTTGCCTGACTTTATGGAAATCCAACGTTGTGGTTTATATTTTTTTTTCTGTCTTTTAAGTGTTCTCTCAGGGCAGGTTTTATGAGAAAGATTTGTGTTTTAAAATTTTTATTCATTCAGTAGTGACAAATTTCCTGGATGTCTAAATGTAGGTGGGGGGGGGTATATTTTCCTTCTCAATGAGCATTTGGAACAGTTCAGTCCACCCTGTTATTCTGCATGGATTTCTAAGAGAAAGCAAAAAAATAACCCAACCATTGGCTCAGGTCAGGGTAGCTCATTTGGCTGATAAAAATATGAAAAAATAGTTTATTATCAATCTAATGGCTCCATGGTGGTAGTTGCAGAGATATGTATACTTAACATAACTGAATCTCTGTCTGTAGGACAAGCCATAGCCCTGGGCTGTGATCTTCAAAGATGTTTCTCTGCTCATGTTACCTTCACCTCATGCTCCTTTCCTTTTCCCTGGCCACAGTGTTCTCACATTATTTTCCTGGGATGTGACTTCTGAATGTTTATTCTTTGGATAAGGCAGGGTAACTAGTGGTGACTAAGGCAGGCTGAATAACTGTTTTTCACCTAGGATGAGGCTATGACAAAGGGCTTTCCCTGGAGAGTCGATTTTCATTTGGGAGAAGGCTCTCAGAGCATCTGACATCAAGTATTCCTTTCAATTGTCCAGGAAAAGCAATGCATCTTGGAGAACTATCACCCAAGCATCTCTTGAGCATGAACCAACAGCCTGCAAGTAACAGGGTATTTTGCAGTCTTCCACATTCCATTCTCCATCCTATTTACCACCTCAGCCTTCCTATAAGTTAGGGAGGCTGAGGCCTTTCCTCTAGGATGGAAATCTCAGCTGTTACATGCTGTGTACTGTAGCTGATCAAGATTCCAGGCATCCAGCATAACTCCAATCTCCGTCCACTGCTCTGTACAAGAATGCATAGTGACTAAGCTTCTTGATGTAAGGGTTGACAATTTCTTGTCTCTGAGCATATTAGAGCTGATTGAAGATTCTTACTTGTGGCCATGTTTGGGATGTACCTTAATCAGTACATTCACTGTTATACAGATCATGCTCAGTACAGAAAGTAACAAAAAATGAAAGTACTGATCTTAGAGACCCAGGAGGGATTCTGGAAATGGAGCAGAAGTAGGTAAGATCCAGTAACATCTAATTCATTGAATTCTAATCATAATATTTGACTTAAAATTTTAAAGATATGATTGGCAAATTTAAGCATGCTAAAATCGTTTAGTATCAGTGTGTACAATCTGTGAAGCCCGTCTGACCAAATGCTTTAGAGTTGATATAATATGTTGCATGTAGACATAGAGTAGAAGCAGATGAAGGAATTCTTTCTGTAATAAAGAAGAGTTTCTCCAGTAAAGCATAAATAATCTTTCCAGGAGGAATGTCCCAACCATTGGATCCGGTAAGAGTAGTTTATGAGACTCAGAAAAACATAGATAGAAGAAATAGTTGTCAAACATGAAAATGAGAGAAAATTCATGGAATTTCAGTTTTAAAACTTGTAATAAAATTATGTGGAGCCTAAAGATTTCCCTAGCATTAAATATATTTTTGCATTTCCCTGAACATATATTTCACTAAAGTGAGGTATAAGATGAAAAATACAAAAAAAAAGAAAAAAAATAATTGCTATTTACAATGGGAATATATATTTGTAATTCCACAAAGAGAAGCCATTCATGGGTATACCAACAAAACCATTAATGATATTGAAAATGAGCCACAGTGATTAAATCCGAAATAGTCTCTATTGCTCTGAATGTCACCTCTTTAATACTTAGGGCATCATACCTATAATCTCTGTAAAATTGAAGAACACAAAATTCTACTCCAACTTGTTTTTCTCAAGATCTTCTTACCTTGGAGAAAGGTGTTTTACAGGAGTCCTCCTGTGAGCAATGGGTCTTTCTCAGCAAGGACACTATCAGCAGTGAATAAATACATCTATATATCAGCAACCTGAGGAATGAATACCTCCACATCTCACCAACCCTGACATGATGGAATTGGAGTTACCATCAAGAATGGAGCCCTCCTCCACATACTGGGAGATGGAAAAGACCCACAATGCTCAAGTTAAATGAAGGACAAAGAGTTGTGCCTAGCAACAGATGACATTCATTCCCATTTTCAGATACAGGATAACACATAGGCTACATTCTGAAACTTAACTCTTAGTTTAAAAGTGATCCAGTTAAATAAATCTGCAGCAGAGGTTCCCCTGGATTTCTGGGGTTCCATTCCCAAACTCTGTGACTCCCTATTCCTCAAGACCTCCAGCTAAAATTAAATCTACCCTGAACTTATTGGCATCTCCTCCACTCTGCACTCTACACAATAGCCTCATTGAGAAGAATGCCCATGGTCACTACTTTGTAATACATTGTAATTCAGCACCATTATCTCTTTCTCTCTTGCTGGAACACTGCAACTGCAGCTAAAACAGGATGCTTTCTAAGCAAAATAATCCAATACACAAAGTGAGTAAAAAGGGTATAGTAATCAGTGGTTAGACATCTGATGTACATTTAAGAAAAGACATAATAAGGTTGTTTCCGAGTATCTACATCAGTCTTCTACTTGAAACTCAGGATGCCACTACATGATGAATACTGTATAGCAGCAGAGATTTTCAAGGAAAAAATGTACAGCTCTGCATCTAAATGAATAAGCTGACAGGCACAATGTTTGAGAAACTATACTTGTTCATTCTTCCAATTCAGGCAGCATATATGGGGAACACACATGCACACATGCACACACATACAGGAGAGAGAGAAAAAGAGAGAGAGAGAGAGAGAGAGAGAGAGAGAGAGAGAGAGAGAGAGAGAGAGAGAGAGAGAGAGAGAGAGCAGAACAGACAAATGGACAGACAGACAGACAGACACACTGACAGACTGACCGACCGACTGACCGACTGACTGACTGACTGACTGACTGACTGACTGACTCAGAGGCCAGATCAGAGACAGAAACAGAGGCACACAGACAGCAGACAGACAGAAAATGTCCCCGGGACCATGAGAGGAGCTTCGCAGTGTTCAACACTGGAGACTTGTGACTCTAATCAGGCCAACAGTGTATCCAACAAGGAGGGCTGGGTTAGTCACTTCCCTCCACTCCACCTCCTGCAGTTCTGCTCTGCCAGCCTTAGACAAGGCAGTTGGTATAGGACTGTGGTCCTGGGAAGTCTGCTCTCTGCTGTTGTCCAGAACCAAGCTGCTGCCATGAGAAGGAACTCGCCCCCCGCAGCCAAAGGAAATGACAGCAAGAGGTTCAAAGAGGACAGCAGGGGCACCCAGGGCCCCTCCAGAGTGATCCACATCCACAAGCTGCCAAGCAGTGTCACCGAAAGAGAGATTCTCTCTCTCTCACAGCCCTTTGGGAAGGTCTCCAACCTACTGTATCTGAAGGAGAAGAACCAGGCCTTCGTGGAGATGAGCACAGAGGAGTCCGCCAACACCATGTTCAACTACTACAGCTGGATGACCCCTGTGCTGCGTGGACAGCCCGTTCACTTCCAGTTCTCCCACTACAAGGAGCTCAAGGTGAGCAGCTCTCCCAGCCAGGTGGCTGCCCTGAGTCAGGTGGGTGACCTTAGCAGTGCGGCTTCCTCCAGCCAGATGGCTGCCCCCGGCCAGGCTTCTGCCCCCAGCCAGGTGGCAGCCCAGCCATGCCTGCCAGCTGAGGACTCCTACCAGGCTTGGAATGTGGCCTCAGCCACGCCTCCCTCTGCTGTGGACACGGGGTCAGCGGGGGCCTGGCAGGGTCCTGTGCTCAGGATCCTGGTAGACAACTACTTCTACCACGTGCCCTTGGAAGTGCTGCACCAGCTCTTCTCCAGGTTTGGCACAGTTCTGAAAATCATCACGTATACAGAGAGCAACCCGTTCCAGGCGCTGTTACAGTATGCTCACCCGGGGAGTGCCGAGCTTGCCAAGCTGTACTTGGATGGGCAGAACATCTATGATGCCTGCTGCACACTGCGCATTTCCTTCTCTGGGCTCACCAACCTCATAGTCAAGTACAACAACGACAAGAGCCGTGATTACACGCGCCCAGACCTGCCCTCGGATGAAAGTCAGCCCTCACAGGTCCAGATCCAGAGCATGGCCGCAGACTTCCCTGCACCTGTCATGACCTCAGCTTCTCCCCATGCCAGCACTGCATTACCTCACACCTTTGCAATTCCTCAAGCCGCAGGCTTGGCCATCCCAGAAGTGTTTAAGGCCTTGGCACCCCAAGAATTATCAGAAGTCTTTCGGGTCCTGGCCCCCCAAGCCATACCGGAAGTGGCTGTGGAATCATCATTGTCAGCACCAGCAGCAGCAGCAAAAGCAGCAGCGCCTGGGGCAGAGGGCTCAATGGTCACCTCAGGCTCCCCAGGTGTGGGGAACCCTGTCCTCCTGGTTGCCAACCTCAACCCTGAGAAGGTCACACCCCAAAGCCTCTTCATTCTCTTTGGTGCCTATGGCGATGTGCACCGAGTGAAGATCTTGTTCAACAGGAAGGAGAACGCACTAGTGCAGATGGCAGATGGGAGTCAGGCTGAGCTGGCCTTGAGGCACCTGAATGGACACAAACTGTATGGGAAGGCGCTCTACATCGTGCTGTCAAAGCACCAGAGCGTGAAGCTGCCCCGGCAGGGCAAGGAGGACCAGAGCCTCACCAAGGACTATGTCAACTCCCCACTGCACCGCTTTAAGAAGCCCGGATCCAAGAACTTCCAGAACATCTTTCCACCCTCGGCCACCCTGCACATCTCCAACCTGCCCTCCTCGGTATCTGAGGAAGAGCTCAAGAGCCTCTTCTCCAGCAGCGGGGGCACTGTCAAAGCCTTCAAGTTCTTCCGCAAGAACTACAAGATGGCGCTGATCCGGATGGGCTCCATAGAGGAAGCCATCCAGGCTCTTGTAGACCTGCATGGTCACCTCCTAGGGCAGCACCATTACATGCGAGTCTCCTTCTCCAGGTTCAATATCTAGGGGACCCGGCTGGGCTCCCTGCAGACAGCTTCCACCACTAGAGAAAAGGCCACTTTAAAATCGACTGGAGTGACCTTAACAGAGATTTGTGTTATTGCTTTAGAGAGAGATCAGCAACTAACCCGAGTTTTAGAAGGACTGACTATGGACACCTTGCTGGCGAGGGGAGGGCCCAAGCAGCCTCAATTTCTCCAGCAAAGGCAGGGTACTGCCCTGTGGCGCTCCAGACATTTGGCCACAACAGTTAGTCTGGACTTTAGAACTGGCACTTTCCTGCCCTTGAGACATGCCTACCCACTGGCTACTGCTATAGTTTGAAGGCGAAGTGAACTCCAGAGACTTGTGCGTTGGAACCGGTGGTCACCAGCTGGTGGAACTCTTTTGAAAGACTGTGGAACCTTGAGGAGGGCGAGCCTTAGTGGAGGAGGTGGCTGACTAGGTGAACTGGCCTCGAGGCTCTAGAGACCAGCCCGACCTCCTGTTCTTGCTCTGCGGCCCGACCTCCTGTTCTCGCTCTGATGCTCCCTGACTGCACATGCAATGCCAACAGCCAGCCTCCTGCTCCTGTTCAGGCTCCTGTTCCTGCTACCATTCCCTCGCCACCAAGGTGAGACAAACCGTACCCTTCCCCATTCCTCCTTTCTGGCTGGGTATTTGTTCTTAAGCAAGGAGATGAGTCACCAATGCAGAAAGGGATTGGAGAGGGCTATCCCTATGATAAACCTGACCACTTGGCATGGGGGGCTTTTGAACTACTCTTGGGGAGGAATAAGGAAGAGTTAGGAACTCTGTCCTGAAAACTGTCTACAGTGCTCACAGGGGATCTACATGGGTCATTCTGGTGAGGGGTCAGTAGACCAGGATGCCAAGAGAAATCCAGTTGGTGGAGGACCAGCTTGTGAAGATTCTGAGGGGGAATAAGACTCCTTTGGGAACTGGGCTGGGGTCATTTGTGTGACCTTCTGGCAAAGACTCTAGCTGCACTTTGCTTGTGTCCTAAGAACCCAAGTGAGGCAGAATTCAAAAGTAATGGGCTAATTAGTTTGTCGGGAGACTCTTAGACACAGCAAGGCACTCGGGCTGTGTCCTGGTTACTACTGCTCAGTGCTCTCACATGAAAGGTTCTACAGAAAGAGAGCGACAAGTGGGACAGAAGGGTGTGGAAAATGTGCAGGTTGTCCAGGAAAAGAGAGTCCAAAGTTACAGGGCAAACACGGCTGTCCGCTTTGAAGGGATGTGCCCCCGTAAAGAGAAGGCAGCCTTGTGGTCTACACTGGCACAGCAGTGATGGTGCCTGCAGGGCTAGGCCCTGCCCACTGAGGGGCTGCCACCAGAAAAAGTGCAAATGTGTGAGAGATGAGGAGCACTGAGGGTGTCTTCTGCTCAAAGAGACCACCACCGCAGAAGTCCATTTGCTCTGACTGAACCACCAAGGTGGACATCGGTCACTAATGCTTTGGTCTCAGGGGCCCTTAGGACATCTCAGGCTGATGTGGCAACATCCTCCTGCTGCTCCTGCTGGCTTTGCAATCTAGCAAAATTCAAGGCCCGGGGACAATAGAGCTTTGGGCCAAGGGGCAGTGAGTAGGCAAAGTGTGGCAGGTAGCAGGATCATATTCCCTGCTAGGAGGCCCCTGGTTGCTGTTGTAAACCTGTGTGGACAAAGCCCTGTTCACAATAGAGAGACCAGGAGGTGGGGGATGCCAAGAACATGGTAAGGCCTTCCCTAGAGACAACTAATGGCACAGACTGGAGCCATCCCAAGACAGTAGCTACAAGTACCCCAGATGGTAGAGCTGGAGTCATAGGGCCAAGCCAGACCTTGGGAACCAAGACGGTTCTCACAGGAGTCCCAGATCATTAATGGACATGAAGGGGCAGGAGGGTTTGTTGTATCCCTGCTGGGTTTCAGACTCGCTTTGGTCTGATCTTTCTTTGCTGTGTCCTCAGGTGTGTGTTGGAAATATGTAACCTGTCTTTGATTTTACAGGGGGTTGCACAGTTAAGATATGGCCCTGAGTCTCAGAAGAGACTTGGACTCCTGAACACCTCTGGAACTGTTAAAGACCATGAGTGCCTTTGACGTTGGAATGCTGTGGCTTGCGTTATGAAGTGTCCATGAGACTACTGGGGAGCCAGGAGACGAACGCCATGGTCCGAGTGTGTTTGAAGGCTTGTTCCTGGGCTCTCCTCACTCTTTTGGAAGGTGGCAGCAGCTCTTACAGAGGTCGAACGTTCCTGGGGAAACTGAGTCAGTTGGGGCCCAGTCTTGTGCTTCCCCAGCCCAGGCCAGCTTCTTATCCTCTCTCTGCTTCAAGACTGGGAGGCAGAGTGACCAGCCACCTCACACCACTGCCACCTTGCCATCCCTCTCACAATGCACTCTATCTCCTCGGACCGCAGAGTCAAATAAACCTCGCCTGCTTTAAAACTGCTTCTTGCCTCGTATTTGATCACAGCACTAAGAGAAATAACTAACACGGCTACACCCCCATCTTAACCACCTGAGCCGAGGCTGGGCTCTCCTCCAGGTGAACTTGAACTTCTGCCTGATGGCTGGGGTTGGCAAGGCCTTAGGGCAGCAGTGTTCAACCTGTGTGTCTGGACCTCCCCCCATCCCCCAAAAACACCCTGGAGGGCATCTCCAAATGACCCCCTCCCAGGGGTCACCTAACACCATCTGGATACACAGATCCATACATTATGATTCAGGACAGTAGCAAAATTAGAGTTATGCAGTAGCAACAAGGCTAAATTTGTGGTTGGGGGTCACCACCACAAGTGTTGAAGGGTCCTACCGTTAGGAAGGTCAAGAACTTCCTTAGAGAACTTAGGGAACTGGGGAAGGCAGCAGGGGCTCCAGGAGACAGCTTAAACTTTCAAGTGCTAGCTATCATTTCAGGGATTGCTCCTCAAACTGCTTCCTCAGTGCTTGCCACTGCCTAGGTGAAAATAAGCCAGGCTTATCGCTGTTCAGTTAAAGATGAGCCAGAGGTAGGGGCCTCAGGTGACACAATGATGAAGAGCAAACACATGAGAGTAAATACTACCAGCTGTGCCTCCCTGACCCAAAGTTAACAACCGCTAAAAGGTGAGTTCATGGTGATAAGCCCGGTGAGCTATCTCCTATCTCAAACAAGCATCTTGCCTTTGTGGACCTCACAGGCCAGCCTTCAGCTGATGACCTGACTGGGCGATAACAGAGGGAGGTTAGCCCTTGCTTCTTTGGCTGTCCCAAGGAAGTGGAGTAGTTTTTGAGCTTGAGGCTCAGGTCAACCTTAGCAGAATGAGGATTTCATGCCCCACTTTAAAAAATGCCCCAATGGATAAAGACTTGAGGGACCTGGTTCCTTCTTCTCACCTGGTGCATTTGTCTGTGACACTCCAAGGTTTATCTTTTACTTGGGCCTTATCAAGTGAAAGCTCCCTTATCCTTTCCTATGGTCTCTGCCTCCTTCTTTGAGAAGGTGGAGGCAGTGCGGATCATGGGCGACTTTAGGCAAGCAACTTTACTCAATGACCTGGCTGTGATTCTCTAGTTCTCCTGTTGTCAGATTTCGGTGCAGGGGCTCAGATTCCTGATGATGGATGCACTCACACAGGGTATGATGTCCAGTCCCACATTGTGGCTCGAGGCATTCTCTCTGTCTCTCTCAAGTCTCTCTCTATATCTCTGTCTCTTGTTCTCTCCCCCCTCTCTCCCCTTCTCTTTTCCTCTCTTTCTCTGTCCCCTTCCTCTGATTGCATGGGCATCTCCAGGCCATAAATGTTTTCATTTTCCCATCTGATCATCCCTGTGTTTTCCTTACTCCTGGTCTCTACCTGTTTCTCCACTCACTTGTTACTGTGGCAAGGGGCTGGACACCTGTGCTGGTACATTCTGACAGCAAGACTCTTCTTGTAGCTTGATGAATATTTCTGTGATAAAGCAACATGTCCAAAAGCCACTTTGCAGGAAAGGGTGTGTGAGGATTGGGTGAGAATCGCAGCCAGGTCATTGAGTAAAGTTGCTTGCCTAAAGTCGCCCACGATCCGCACTGCCTCCACCTTCTCAAAGAAGGAGGCAGAGACCATAGGAAAGGATAAGGGAGCTTTCACTTGATAAGGCCCAAGTAAAAGATAAACCTTGGAGTGTCACAGACAAATGCACCAGGTGAGAAGAAGGAACCAGGTCCCTCAAGTCTTTATCCATTGGGGCATTTTTTAAAGTGGGGCATGAAATCCTCATTCTGCTAAGGTTGACCTGAGCCTCAAGCTCAAAAACTACTCCACTTCCTTGGGACAGCCAAAGAAGCAAGGGCTAACCTCCCTCTGTTATCGCCCAGTCAGGTCATCAGCTGAAGGCTGGCCTGTGAGGTCCACAAAGGCAAGATGCTTGTTTGAGATAGGAGATAGCTCACCGGGCTTATCACCATGAACTCACCTTTTAGCGGTTGTTAACTTTGGGTCAGGGAGGCACAGCTGGTAGTATTTACTCTCATGTGTTTGCTCTTCATCA
Source organism: Tokudaia muenninki (assembly GCA_036184385.1). NCBI lineage: Eukaryota > Metazoa > Chordata > Mammalia > Rodentia > Muridae > Tokudaia > Tokudaia muenninki. The sequence continues at coordinate 15,128,317 of BTHS01000022.1, forward strand.
TTGTGTCACCTGAGGCCCCTACCTCTGGCTCATCTTTAACTGAACAGCGATAAGCCTGGCTTATTTTCACCTAGGCAGTGGCAAGCACTGAGGAAGCAGTTTGAGGAGCAATCCCTGAAATGATAGCTAGCACTTGAAAGTTTAAGCTGTCTCCTGGAGCCCCTGCTGCCTTCCCCAGTTCCCTAAGTTCTCTAAGGAAGTTCTTGACCTTCCTAACGGTAGGACCCTTCAACACTTGTGGTGGTGACCCCCAACCACAAATTTAGCCTTGTTGCTACTGCATAACTCTAATTTTGCTACTGTCCTGAATCATAATGTATGGATCTGTGTATCCAGATGGTGTTAGGTGACCCCTGGGAGGGGGTCATTTGGAGATGCCCTCCAGGGTGTTTTTGGGGGATGGGGGGAGGTCCAGACACACAGGTTGAACACTGCTGCCCTAAGGCCTTGCCAACCCCAGCCATCAGGCAGAAGTTCAAGTTCACCTGGAGGAGAGCCCAGCCTCGGCTCAGGTGGTTAAGATGGGGGTGTAGCCGTGTTAGTTATTTCTCTTAGTGCTGTGATCAAATACGAGGCAAGAAGCAGTTTTAAAGCAGGCGAGGTTTATTTGACTCTGCGGTCCGAGGAGATAGAGTGCATTGTGAGAGGGAGGGCAAGGTGGCAGTGGTGTGAGGTGGCTGGTCACTCTGCCTCCCAGTCTTGAAGCAGAGAGAGGATAAGAAGCTGGCCTGGGCTGGGGAAGCACAAGACTGGGCCCCAACTGACTCAGTTTCCCCAGGAACGTTCGACCTCTGTAAGAGCTGCTGCCACCTTCCAAAAGAGTGAGGAGAGCCCAGGAACAAGCCTTCAAACACACTCGGACCATGGCGTTCGTCTCCTGGCTCCCCAGTAGTCTCATGGACACTTCATAACGCAAGCCACAGCATTCCAACGTCAAAGGCACTCATGGTCTTTAACAGTTCCAGAGGTGTTCAGGAGTCCAAATCTCTTCTGAGACTCAGGGCCATATCTTAACTGTGCAACCCCCTGTAAAATCAAAGACAGGTTACATATTTCCAACACACACCTGAGGACACAGCAAAGAAAGATCAGACCAAAGCGAGTCTGAAACCCAGCAGGGATACAACAAACCCTCCTGCCCCTTCATGTCCATTAATGATCTGGGACTCCTGTGAGAACCGTCTTGGTTCCCAAGGTCTGGCTTGGCCCTATGACTCCAGCTCTACCATCTGGGGTACATGTAGCCACTGTCTTGGGATGGCTCCAGTCTGTGCCATTAGTTGTCTCTAGGGAAGGCCTTACCATGTTCTTGGCATCCCCCACCTCCTGGTCTCTCTATTGTGAACAGGGCTTTGTCCACACAGGTTTACAACAGCAACCAGGGGCCTCCTAGCAGGGAATATGATCCTGCTACCTGCCACACTTTGCCTACTCACTGCCCCTTGGCCCAAAGCTCTATTGTCCCCGGGCCTTGAATTTTGCTAGATTGCAAAGCCAGCAGGAGCAGCAGGAGGATGTTGCCACATCAGCCTGAGATGTCCTAAGGGCCCCTGAGACCAAAGCATTAGTGACCGATGTCCACCTTGGTGGTTCAGTCAGAGCAAATGGACTTCTGCGGTGGTGGTCTCTTTGAGCAGAAGACACCCTCAGTGCTCCTCATCTCTCACACATTTGCACTTTTTCTGGTGGCAGCCCCTCAGTGGGCAGGGCCTAGCCCTGCAGGCACCATCACTGCTGTGCCAGTGTAGACCACAAGGCTGCCTTCTCTTTACGGGGGCACATCCCTTCAAAGCGGACAGCCGTGTTTGCCCTGTAACTTTGGACTCTCTTTTCCTGGACAACCTGCACATTTTCCACACCCTTCTGTCCCACTTGTCGCTCTGTTTCTGTAGAACCTTTCATGTGAGAGCACTGAGCAGTAGTAACCAGGACACAGCCCGAGTGCCTTGCTGTGTCTAAGAGTCTCCCGACAAACTAATTAGCCCATTACTTTTGAATTCTGCCTCACTTGGGTTCTTAGGACACAAGCAAAGTGCAGCTAGAGTCTTTGCCAGAATGTCACACAAATGACCCCAGCCCAGTTCCCAAAGGAGTCTTATTCCCCCTCAGAATCTTCACAAGCTGGTCCTCCACCAACTGGATTTCTCTTGGCATCCTGGTCTACTGACCCCTCACCAGAATGACCCATGTAGATCCCCTGTGAGCACTGTAGACAGTTTTCAGGACAGAGTTCCTAACTCTTCCTTATTCCTCCCCAAGAGTAGTTCGAAAGCCCCCCATGCCAAGTGGTCAGGTTTATCATAGGGATAGCCCTCTCCAATCCCTTTCTGCATTGGTGACTCATCTCCTTGCTTAAGAACAAATACCCAGCCAGAAAGGAGGAATGGGGAAGGGTACGGTTTGTCTCACCTTGGTGGCGAGGGAATGGTAGCAGGATCAGGAGCCTGAACAGGAGCAGGAGGCTGGCTGTTGGCATTGCATGTGCATTCAGGGAGCATCAGAGCGAGAACAGGAGGTCGGGCTGGTCTCTAGAGCCTCGAGGCCAGTTCACCTAGTCAGCCACCTCCTCCACTAAGGCTCGCCCTCCTCAAGGTTCCACAGTCTTTCAAAAGAGTTCCACCAGCTGGTGACCACCGGTTCCAACGCGCAAGTCTCTGGAGTTCACTTCGCCTTCAAACTATAGCAGTAGCCAGTGGGTAGGCATGTCTCAAGGGCAGGAAAGTGCCAGTTCTAAAGTCCAGACTAACTGTTGTGGCCAAATGTCTGGAGCGCCACAGGGCAGTACCCTGCCTTTGCTGGAGAAATTGAGGCTGCTTGGGCCCTCCCCTCGCCAGCAAGGTGTCCATAGTCAGTCCTTCTAAAACTCGGGTTAGTTGCTGATCTCTCTCTAAAGCAATAACACAAATCTCTGTTAAGGTCACTCCAGTCGATTTTAAAGTGGCCTTTTCTCTAGTGGTGGAAGCTGTCTGCAGGGAGCCCAGCCGGGTCCCCTAGATATTGAACCTGGAGAAGGAGACTCGCATGTAATGGTGCTGCCCTAGGAGGTGACCATGCAGGTCTACAAGAGCCTGGATGGCTTCCTCTATGGAGCCCATCCGGATCAGCGCCATCTTGTAGTTCTTGCGGAAGAACTTGAAGGCTTTGACAGTGCCCCCGCTGCTGGAGAAGAGGCTCTTGAGCTCTTCCTCAGATACCGAGGAGGGCAGGTTGGAGATGTGCAGGGTGGCCGAGGGTGGAAAGATGTTCTGGAAGTTCTTGGATCCGGGCTTCTTAAAGCGGTGCAGTGGGGAGTTGACATAGTCCTTGGTGAGGCTCTGGTCCTCCTTGCCCTGCCGGGGCAGCTTCACGCTCTGGTGCTTTGACAGCACGATGTAGAGCGCCTTCCCATACAGTTTGTGTCCATTCAGGTGCCTCAAGGCCAGCTCAGCCTGACTCCCATCTGCCATCTGCACTAGTGCGTTCTCCTTCCTGTTGAACAAGATCTTCACTCGGTGCACATCGCCATAGGCACCAAAGAGAATGAAGAGGCTTTGGGGTGTGACCTTCTCAGGGTTGAGGTTGGCAACCAGGAGGACAGGGTTCCCCACACCCGGGGAGCCTGAGGTGACCATTGAGCCCTCTGCCCCAGGCGCTGCTGCTTTTGCTGCTGCTGCTGGTGCTGACAATGATGATTCCACAGCCACTTCCGGTATGGCTTGGGGGGCCAGGACCCGAAAGACTTCTGATAATTCTTGGGGTGCCAAGGCCTTAAACACTTCTGGGATGGCCAAGCCTGCGGCTTGAGGAATTGCAAAGGTGTGAGGTAATGCAGTGCTGGCATGGGGAGAAGCTGAGGTCATGACAGGTGCAGGGAAGTCTGCGGCCATGCTCTGGATCTGGACCTGTGAGGGCTGACTTTCATCCGAGGGCAGGTCTGGGCGCGTGTAATCACGGCTCTTGTCGTTGTTGTACTTGACTATGAGGTTGGTGAGCCCAGAGAAGGAAATGCGCAGTGTGCAGCAGGCATCATAGATGTTCTGCCCATCCAAGTACAGCTTGGCAAGCTCGGCACTCCCCGGGTGAGCATACTGTAACAGCGCCTGGAACGGGTTGCTCTCTGTATACGTGATGATTTTCAGAACTGTGCCAAACCTGGAGAAGAGCTGGTGCAGCACTTCCAAGGGCACGTGGTAGAAGTAGTTGTCTACCAGGATCCTGAGCACAGGACCCTGCCAGGCCCCCGCTGACCCCGTGTCCACAGCAGAGGGAGGCGTGGCTGAGGCCACATTCCAAGCCTGGTAGGAGTCCTCAGCTGGCAGGCATGGCTGGGCTGCCACCTGGCTGGGGGCAGAAGCCTGGCCGGGGGCAGCCATCTGGCTGGAGGAAGCCGCACTGCTAAGGTCACCCACCTGACTCAGGGCAGCCACCTGGCTGGGAGAGCTGCTCACCTTGAGCTCCTTGTAGTGGGAGAACTGGAAGTGAACGGGCTGTCCACGCAGCACAGGGGTCATCCAGCTGTAGTAGTTGAACATGGTGTTGGCGGACTCCTCTGTGCTCATCTCCACGAAGGCCTGGTTCTTCTCCTTCAGATACAGTAGGTTGGAGACCTTCCCAAAGGGCTGTGCGAGAGAGAGAATCTCTCTTTCGGTGACACTGCTTGGCAGCTTGTGGATGTGGATCACTCTGGAGGGGCCCTGGGTGCCCCTGCTGTCCTCTTTGAACCTCTTGCTGTCATTTCCTTTGGCTGCGGGGGGCGAGTTCCTTCTCATGGCAGCAGCTTGGTTCTGGACAACAGCAGAGAGCAGACTTCCCAGGACCACAGTCCTATACCAACTGCCTTGTCTAAGGCTGGCAGAGCAGAACTGCAGGAGGTGGAGTGGAGGGAAGTGACTAGCCCAGCCCTCCTTGTTGGATACACTGTTGACCTGATTAGAGTCACAAGTCTCCAGTGTTGAACACTGCGAAGCTCCTCTCATGGTCCCGGGGACATTCTCTGTCTGTCTGCTGTCTGTGTGCCTCTGTTTCTGTCTCTGATCTGGCCTCTGAGTCAGTCAGTCAGTCAGTCAGTCAGTCAGTCAGTCAGTCAGTCAGTCGGTCGGTCAGTCGGTCAGTCAGTCAGTCAGTCAGTCTGTCTGTCTGTCTGTCTGACCATTTGTCTGTTCTCCTGTTCTTTCTCTCTCTCTCTCTCTCTCTCTCTCTCTCTCTCTCTCTCTCTCTCTCTCTCTCTCCCTCTCCCTCTCCCTCTCCCTCTCCCTCTCTCTCTCTCTCTTTCTTTCTCTCTCTCCTGTATGTATGTGCATGTGTGCATGTGTGTTCCCCATATATGCTGCCTGAAATGGAAGAATGAACAAGTATAATTTCTCAAACATTGTGCCTGTCAGCTTATTCATTTAGATGCAGAGCTGTACATTTTTTCCTTGAAAATCTCTGCTGCTATACAGTATTCATCATGTAGTGGCATCCTGAGTTTCAAGTAGAAGACTGATGTAGATACTTGGAAACAACCTTATTATGTCTTTTCTTAAATGTACATCAGATGTCTAACCATTGATTACTAGTACCCTTTTTACTCACTTTGTGTATTGGATTATTTTGCTTAGAAAGCATCCTGTTTTAGCTGCAGTTGCAGTGTTCCAGCAAGAGAGAAAGAGATAATGGTGCTGAATTACAATGTATTACAAAGTAGTGACCATGGGCATTCTTCTCAATGAGGCTATTGTGTAGAGTGCAGAGTGGAGGAGATGCCAATAAGTTCAGGGTAGATTTAATTTTAGCTGGAGGTCTTGAGGAATAGGGAGTCACAGAGTTTGGGAATGGAACCCCAGAAATCCAGGGGAACCTCTGCTGCAGATTTATTTAACTGGATCACTTTTAAACTAAGAGTTAAGTTTCAGAATGTAGCCTATGTGTTATCCTGTATCTGAAAATGGGAATGAATGTCATCTGTTGCTAGGCACAACTCTTTGTCCTTCATTTAACTTGAGCATTGTGGGTCTTTTCCATCTCCCAGTATGTGGAGGAGGGCTCCATTCTTGATGGTAACTCCAATTCCATCATGTCAGGGTTGGTGAGATGTGGAGGTATTCATTCCTCAGGTTGCTGATATATAGATGTATTTATTCACTGCTGATAGTGTCCTTGCTGAGAAAGACCCATTGCTCACAGGAGGACTCCTGTAAAACACCTTTCTCCAAGGTAAGAAGATCTTGAGAAAAACAAGGTATTCTTCCCTTGGTCTTTCCAAATACCCATGAAGATAATGGAGTTTGCTATTCCAACAAGAACAGTAAAGAGATCTGAACAGTATGTGTTTACCCTTTTCTTAATGGATTCTTTAAATGGAACTACTTCTTAGGCACTACTCCCTATCTGTTTTGGTCTATTCCTTTCAGAGACTGATAAGACTAGTTCTCCAGGAAGAGTTCTTACCTGGTAAAGAGAATGTAAAAGTCTTCCTGTGAAGCCCTGTGCCACTCCCATCTGGAGAAAACCCACCTGTGGACTTGCTGTTTGCCTTTGTGAGTGATTATACTTATAAGAGAAGCCTGACCCTACAGTCTGGAAATTCAGAGAAAATGAATTAGACACAGTTTAGAGTGGAGGGAGCTTAACAACTGGATTTACAGATACTCACTTTGTATCAGTCAAGCTTAATGTTTAGTTGCATGTGGCCAGGATTGACCCCAAGCAGCAATGTAGAAAAGACTGTGAACATTACTATGACACAAACCTCCAGTTAAGTCTCAGACTTAGCGTGTGTTTGTCGTGTGTGTGTGTGTGTGTATGTGTGTGTGTGAGTGTGTGTGTGTGTGTGTGTGTGTGTGTGTGTGTGTGTGTGTGTGTGTAAGCCAAGTTCACATCACCCCCTTTCAGGAGAGCTGATATTCTGGGATATACTTTTCCTCTTTCCTATGGCTATCAGCCCCCTGAAACATGGGCAAGTAATTAATATTTCAACAAGACTCTGTTTCTAGCATCAGGAAATGTAGTTCTGGTTCCAGTCAGAAGAGGAACATACCTCATATTTTCGCCAGGAATGGTTAACTAGGCATTCTTCTTGCCCTGTATACGCAATGTCATGGTAGTAGCCTGAGGATGGACTTGGGTGTTACTGTATACTTTATTGTTTTATTCTTTTTCTTATAGTGGACACATTGAGTAAATCTCCATTCTCCTATTTCCACTGTAACTTGTCATTAACTGTCAGTTTGGTCAAAGGTTTGCAGAGTTTACTACGTTGTGATTGACAGGAGCCATAGTTTGACCCTAAAACCTATGCAACACTAACTTATTAGCCTTTTTTCTCCTTTTGGGTCAACTAAGCTGAAAATGGACAAATCGTCCCAAAGAGATAAAACAGAATTTGGATTTTGAACCTAATCTGGTTGAAATAGTCAAAACAGCATCAGAACTGCAGCACACAAGCATTCTGCTAAGGACAGTAAGAGACACATAGTCTATGATCAAATGTCAAATACCAAGGACATTCTCCAGAATTCTAGTGCATATCAAGAACCAGGAAAGTCTGGAGAAATGTTGTGTGGTAAAAGCTAATGTGTGCCAATGGAAGGTGATGCAGATGTTGGAACTGTGTAAGATTCTGAGTAGTAGTTGTGATCCTATGTTGAGTCTCTGGATGTGCATGAGATAGTCTGATGGAAGACACATTCATGGTTCTCCCTCTGACAGTGTCCTCAGAGCATTGAGATTTCTCCAGAAATCTTATGCTGGGCCAAAGGGAAGGGTAAATCCCTGGTAGCAGCAATGGAGGATCCTGGATTGTATGACAGGGGATACCTCACAGGGTTCTGCCAACTTATTTCCCAGTTCAGCGTTTGTGTGTGTGTGTGTGGGTGTGTGTGTGTGTGTGTGTTTCTTTACTTTTGTTTCATCTCTTCTATAAAATGTTAAGTCTGCCACAGGAACGATCGAAAGAAATTAGGACTCTGTTTCCCCTGTCTGGCCAAACTCTTAAATAAATTCATTTTCTTTGTTTATATTTCCCCATTTCTTTTATAATTCAGAGAACCAATGTAGTGTATCTGTGAACCAATGTACCCTGCAACAGTTGAGTTTTCTCCTATTCCTTACCTGCCCTGCCCAAGAGTGTTACACAAAACAAAACAAAACAAAATCCTATAAATAAAAACAGCATGCTTTTGGTTCAAAATTGCAAAATATAATGATGTTGGGTTCAGAAAAATAGTGAGTGAAAAAGGTGTTTCATGAGCAGTCTGATATAAAGTAACACAGAAGGTATGCACGTTGACTCATGACAGTATACTTTGCTTTCTGGAGGATCAGAAAGGAGACAACAAGGTAGTAATGGCATGGGCTCGAAATGATTGGATGGCACAGTGTGAGGGGGAATAGTTTTTTAACTTAACATTAATATATTGATGTATATATTTGAGTTTTCTCTCACCCTTTCAACATCATTTAGCTAAAATGAAGAAACTTGAGAATTAAGTTTAAAATTTTATAGTAAAGAAAAGCTTTTGTACAAGATGTTTTCTGGGGACTGACTAAAACATGATGTACCTGACACATCTGTTTGTTTGTTAGCTCACTAGTGAACTGGTTTGAATCTGGGACTTGTAAAGGATTTAAGGATTTGGATGTTGTGCTTTCAAGTATTGATTTGGTGCTGGAGTACATGCAATCTTGACTCTGTGAATACTTATTGTTTATATTGAAATACATTCTTAACAGATATGTTGATATTAAACATAATTTTAATCCACATTGTCCATTGTGGGGTGTTGGGCTGTGATAGGCATCCTGATATCTGGTTGAGCTCAGGCTTAAAACCCCGGTGACTCCACATGGGATAACCATGCAAGAAACAGTAGGCGTTCTTTGCCACGTTCCTGGGCCCCTGGCTCCTGTCACATAGCTACAGCCTCCCCCCAGAGCCCCATAGAAAGGTCTGTGCCCATCAGTCACTTAGGAGCAGCACCCCAAGCCCTTCCACATGCAGATAAGGTATCCTCAAGCTCTCAGACCAAGCCAATGAGAAGTCCCTGCTGTCAGACCCTGAACCACCCCAAAACTGTATATAAGAATCCTATCCAGAAGGAATAGAGGTGTGTGAGAACTACTCTGTTGTCTGAGAGCTTCTGTCATAAGAGCTGTTACACTGCCACTTGGGAAGAGGTCTGCTCTCCCGAAATGCCACCAGAAGCTCCCCGCACTCCTTGCTGGCTGGTTGGCCTTTCTTGGTTCAGTTCAGCCTGACTCAGAACAGGGTGACAGGTGCAGCCTCTTGGAGCAACTGAGGTAGCACAGAAGGAGACTGAGGTGGAGGCAGCTGTATCAGTGGAGGTAGTGGAGAGGATTCCCCTTCCCTGCTAGCACTCTCTCCCCTTTGCCTTAACCCTCGCACTGTCTGGGCCAGAGAACTCCATGGAAAGCCTCTAGTACACAGGCCCACAGTCCATGTTTTCTTTTTTTTTTTTTTTTTGCTTATGACTTATTGTTTGCTGTGTATTCACACTTATTTTACAGTACGTAAATACTGTTAGACAAAGAGCAAATTTGAGCAATTTTATTAAGTGAATCTAGAATCAGTCATAAAGCAGCAGAAACAAGTCAAAACATTATTATTGCCTTGGGCCAAAGATCTAAGAAATGTGCTGTGCAGTGGTGGTTCAAGAAGTTTTGCAAACGAAGCAAGTACCTTAAAGACAAGACAAGAAGCATAGCGACTAACCACTGAAAGTTGGCAATGAGCAAGTGAAAGAAATCATTGGAGCTTCCAAAGAATTTAATGTGGATTGTTCAAGGTTGTTCAGCATTTGAAGCAAATTAGAAGGGTGTAAAAGTGCAGTGTGTGCTTCATGACCTGACTGGGAAAAAAAACTGTTTTGGGGACTGGAGCAATGCCTCAGCAGTTAATAGCTCTGTTTTCTCTTTCAACGGACCTGAGTACCACGGGGTATCTCACAACCTCTTATAATTCCAGTTCCAGGGAACCTTATGCCCCCTCTGGCCTCTGTGGACACTGTACATACATAACACACATGTGTACATGCAAAATACCCATTATGCACAAAAGACAAAATTCCCATTGGGGAATGCAATTCTTGTTTATTCTCTGAATCATTAACAATCATTTCTCATCAAATGGTGACATGTTATAAATCATGTTGTATCTTCATAAGATCAGGAGATAGGAATGAGGGAAGGCTGAAAGGTAGGGTACCTCAAAATTGAACAGTTTTTCCTTGTCTAATAGTCAGTAGACAGCAATGTCCTTGGCCCTATGAGGAGTTTTATCCTAGCCAAGGGCTAGATATGCCAGAATTATCTAAGCCAAAATTTCTTTGGCTCTGACGTGGACAGAGGCCAGAGATGTCCAAAAGAAGGTTTGGTTTCTTATATTTCTTGCCCTAAACCACCATTTTTCCTGTAACCTGTATGTAAGGACATGACTGAAACTTAGAGACACCTGGACACCTTATGAATGGGCAAACTAGGCAACCACCTTTGCCCTCCCCCATGCTTCCATGCAGTAAATCCTTAGTAGCTTCAAGGTGGCAACCCTCAATATTTTCACATTTCTGGGGGGCCATCTCCTGCTATACAGGGGCACTGGCATCTTTCTATTCAGATCTATAGTGAAAATCATTTCTAAACTCATTATCCCATTGTCTGTGAAGTTTGTTGTTGGAATTTGGGAAAGATGAAACCAGAGGCCCTGATTCAGTGGAAACTTTGTGTGACAGTATCTAGCATCTTATTGTTGAGTTAAAGGTGACTTGATGCAAGAGAGACAACCAAACTCAAAGCACCTTATTTTCTGCTTCATATTGGGGCATTAGTTAGGAATTGAACCAATATCCTATTTCTTTTTTATATTAATCAATGTATTTATTCACTTTACATACTGATCACAGTCCCCTTCCATTTCTCTTCTTTTCCAAGTCCCACCCTCACACTACTTCCACCCTTTTCTCCATTCTCCCTATGGGTACCAACCTGCCGCGGCACATGAAGTCGTTGCAAGACTAAATGCATCCTCTTTCACTGAAACCAGACAAGGCAGTCCAACTAAGGGAAAGGGATCCAAAGGGAGGCTACAGAGCCAGACAGCCCAATTGTTAGGGAACCCACATGGAGACCATGCTGCACATCTCTTAAAAATGTGTAGGAGGCCTAGGTCTAGTCCATGCATGCTCTTTGGTTGAGGGTTCCATCTCTGTGAGCCCCCATGGACCCAGGTTAGTTGGCTCTGTAGATCTTCTTGTGGTGTCCTTGACCCTTCTGACTTCCTCAATTCTTCCCCTCACTCTTCCGCAAGACTCCCCAAGCTCTGTCTGTTGTTTGACTGTGGGTCTCTGCATCTGTTTCCATCAGCTTCTGGATGAAACCTATTAGGAGACAACTATGCTAGGCGCCTATCTGCAAGCATAGCAGAGCAACATTAATAGTGTCAGGGTTTGGCTCTAGCTGAAACTCCTAGCAGCAGTGGATATGGAGCCTGAAGGGGCCACCCTCTGTAGCCAAATGGAGCTTCTAGTGGAGAGAGGTGGAAACCAACCCATTCACAAAATCTTCAACCCAAAATTTGTGCTGCCTCCAAGATGTGCAGGAACAAAGATGGAGCAATGACTGAGGGAATGGCCAACCAATGACTGGGCAAGCTTGAGACCCACCCATGGGAGAGAGCCAATGCTCTATTTTATTCCTGCTTTAACTTCATTATACTCCATCCTTCCTAGGCTCTGAATTCCGAACTTCTCCTATAAGAGGAGGTGCGATCTATGCTGTCCTTACACCTCCTCTTCTCTTGTGAACCTAGAAGATTTGAAACTAGACAAGTTTCTATGGGAGAACTCATTAAGCCCTTCCTTCTGTTTTCCATTTCTGCCTCTTGTGAATCTAGGAGCCAGGACTGTGCCTGAACATCCTTTCTGCTCTATGAGTCATTTATTGTGTGCCTAAGTAGAAAAGCACACACTACCCAGTTGTCAGAAGGGGATTGCCCTTTAAAGTTGCTGGATGTGGAAGGCCAGGCGAATTGATGCTAGCCTAGCACAAAATCTGGGGGAAACAATGATCCCACTGAGGACCTGAACGATAACTTCTCAGGTGTTGGACAAACTGCCATCAATAAGAAGGTGTCCTCAACAGCTGCAGCAGGTAACAGCATAATTGAATGGGAGGCTGGAGAACTGACTCCACAGAGTCTTCCTGTCTGATTTCTTTGCTTAGCATGTCTAAACCTGCTTTGTTTCTCTGTTTGGGATGCAATAACTTCTGCCTCCTCCAGCCTCAAATGCTCAGGATTCCTTTTCAGGTATACTTTTGTCTTTTATCTTTTGTGTATGTTCTTTTGATTTTGTGTTCTAGCTGCTATGACTTAGCCAGACTTTAAAAAAAAAAACATATTCTGATACCATGTCTTTTTGAGTTCTTTTGGGTATTTTACATTCTATATCTTGTATTCGCTAGATGCTGAAAACATAAGTCCAAGTTGTGTGCGGTGAATTATCTGTTGGCTCTCTTAATTTAGGCAGCCTTAACTAACAGCCACATTCAAATGAGGAAATCACATTGAGGACTATCATGCTCCCCCCATGTTTACATTCAGAAACATAATATGAACAAGCAGATTATGAATTTGAGGAAAAGGTGGGTCTGAGGAAACATCTAAGACTATTCAAGGTTTAACGTGTAAAGGAACTGATCAGCTTATGCAGTCATTAGAAATTGGGTTCTTCCCTTCCAGCTGCCATCTGCAGCAGGGAACCAGGCAGCCCCAAAGCCTTTGGTGCTTAGCCCACCAGGAGAGAGTGATCTCCCAGCAGCGATTTCACTTCTGAGCCAGAGGTGAGATCTCCACCTTCTCTCTGGAAGGGTACAGCTAGTAGCACACTGGGCATACGATCAGTGCAGAAGCCTGGACAGGAGTCTTGCCTTTCGGCCGCCATTTGCAGCAGGGAACTAGACAGCTCCACAGCCTTCTGTGCACAGACCCTGCCAGAAGAGAGTTGGTCTCCCAGGAGTACAGACACAGGTTTACAGGCCCATAGGAGGGGCAAGCTCCAGCCAGAGACAACAAGACCAACTAACACCAGAGAAAACCAGATGGCGAAAGGCAAGCACAAGAACCCTACCAACAGAAACCAAGGCTACTTGGCAATATCAGAGCCGAGTTCTCTCATCACAGCAAGTCCCGGATACCCCAGCACACCTGAAAAGCAAGAGTTGGATTTAAAGTCTCATCTCACGATGCTGTTAGAGAACATCAAGAAGGACATAAATAACTCCCTTAAAGAAATACAGGAGAACATGGGTCAAATGGTAAAGACCCTTAAAGAGGAAACGCAAAAATCCTTGAAAGAAATACAGGGGAGCATGGGTGAACAGGTAGAGGCCCTTAAAGAGGAAACACAAAAATCCCTTAAAGAATTACAGGAGAACTCAAACAAACAAGTGAAGGAACTGAACAAAACCATCTAGGATCTAAAAATGGAAGTAGAAACAATAAAGAAATCACAAAGTGAGACATCTCTGGAGATAAAAAATCTTGGAAAGGATTCAGGCATCATAGATGCAAGAAGCATCAACAACAGAATACAAGAGATAGATGAAAGAATCTCAAGGGCTGAAGATACCATAGAATACATTGACTCAACAGTTAAAGAAAATGCAAAATGCAAAAAGCTCCTGAGCCAAAACATCCAGGATATCCAGGACACAATGAGAAGACCAAACCTAAGGATTATAGGTATAGAAGACAGTGAAGATTTCCAACTTAAAGGACCAGTAAATATCTTCAACAAAATTATAGAAGAAAACTTCCCTAACCTAAAGAAAGAGATGTCCATGAACATACAAGAAGCCGACAGAACTCCAAGCAGACTGGACCTGACCAGAAAGTCCTCCCGGCACATAATAATCAAAACGCCAAATGCACTAAACAAAGAAAGAATATTAAAAGCAGTAAGAGAAAAAGGTCAAGTAACCTATAAAGGCAGGCCTATCAGAATTACACCAGACTTCTCACCATAGACCATGAAAGCTAGAAGATTTTGGGCAGATCTCATGCAGACCCTAAGAGAACACAAATGCCAGCCCAGACTACTATACCCAGCAAAACTCTCAACCACCATAGATGGGGAAACCAAGATATTCCATGATAAAACCAAATTTATACAATATCTTCCCACAAAGCCAGCCCTACAAAGGATAATAGATGGAAAACGCCAACACAAGGAGGGAAACTACACCCTAGAAGAAGCAAGAAAGTAATCTTTTCCCAACAAGCCCAAAAGAAAGTAACCACACAAACATAAAAAGAACATCAAAAATAACAGGAAGCAACAATCACTATTCCTTAATATCTTATAACATCAATGGACTCAATTCCCGAACAAAAAATATAGTTTAACAGAGATGTTTCTCATGTGAATCTTCGATTTTATCAGAAAATGTTTGTGACTACTCTTTCAATTTAGTAATGCCTTTTGTGTCTACCATTTTGACTGTATTATTTTCCATCTTTAATTTTAACATTTTTTTGTGTATTTCTTCAATTTTGTCGGAGGTGTTTTTCATGTAGATCTTTGGTTTTGTTGTGTGTGTGGGGGGGTGTTTGTACTTCCACTTTCAATCAATTTAGAAATGGTTTTGTACCTACCATTTTGTTGGTATAATTGTCCATGATAATCTTTAATTTTAACGTTTTTCTGTATTTTTCTTCAATTTGTCAAAAATATTTTCCATGTGGATCTTCAGTTTTATCAGACAATGTCTATAATTACTTTCAATCAACTTAGGAACATTTTTATATCTTCCATTTTATCTGTATAATTTTCCATTTAATAGTCAGTTTTAACATGTCTTTCTATATATTTCTTGATTTTTTTTCATGAATATTTTCCTTGCAGATATTCAATTTTATCAGAAACTGTTTATAATTCCACTTTCAAAAACCTTAGGAATTTTATGCCAACCAGTTTATTTGTATAATTTTTCCATGAAATACTCAATCTTAATGCGTTTTTTATATATTTCTTCAATTTTATCAGAGATGTTTTCCATGTAAATCTTCAATTTGATCAGAAAATGTTTATAATTTCACTTTCAATCAACCTAGAAACATTTTTATGTCTACCATTTTATCTGTATAATTTTCCATGATAATTTTCAATTTTAATGTTTTTCCATATATTTTTTTCAATTTTGTCAGAGATATTTTCCATGTAAATCTTCAATTTTATCAGAAAATGTTTTTACTTCTACTTTCAATCAATTTAGGAATATTTTTATACCTACCATCTTATCTGTATAATTTTTCATGAAATAGTCAGTTTTAACGTGTGTTTTTCTATATATTTCTTGAGTTTTATCAGAAATATTTTCCTTGTAGATTTTCGATTTTATCAGAAAATGTTTATAATTCCACTTTCAATCAACTTAGGAATATTTTTATGCCTACCATTTTATCTGTATAATTTTTTCCATGAAATAGTCAATCTTAACGTGTTTTTCTATATATTTCTTCAATTTTATCAGAGATATTTTCCATATATATTTGCACAATGGAATACTACTCAGCAATTAAAAAAAATGAATTCATGAAATTCTTAGGCAAATGGGGAACAGGGGGAGCAAAGAGGGTTTATGGGACATTCAGGGAAGGGGGGGTGAACCGGGAAAGAGGAAATCATTTGGAATGTAAATAAAGAATATAGAAAATAAAAGTAATAATAATAAAAAAAGAAATTGGCTGAGTTTCCTGATAGGCATGTATAGTCTTTACTTTCTAGTTGTTAGAATTTCTTAACAGGCAAGTCACGAATTTTATTTCCAAGTTATTTTGGTTGGATTTTTTTTTTTTTTTTTTGCTAATTTTTAACTGAGGGAAGGTGGAAATTAGGCAAAATATAGGAAGAATTCACCAGCAACATAGATATCAGAATCACATAGTCATGTCTGTCGAAAGCTGCTTGTCTTTTTCCCCTTAGGGTCCCCCATGAGGAAAGACCAGATGTGGGAAGTTGATGGCTCATGACAAAAGAACACAGTCTCACTCCCCTCCCCTTTCTTCATGAGCACTCAGAAGGAGAGGCAAAAAATAACAGGTCAACTTTCAGAGGATACTCTGCAGAGGAAGGCAAAGGAGACATGGAAGATGTTCTAAGGTATCTTTTGTCCTACAGATGGCTAGCCATTTATCTTCAATGAAAGCTCCTTTTTGAGATCTGCCTATACCCTATCCTAAGTTACTTCATACCATTTAAAACAGTGCTTTTTCAGTCTCTACATTGCCCTACAAGACTCCATTTTATAGGAAGTTTGGCTGCAATCTCTGGATTGACCCAGAAATTATTCCTTCTGTGAGGTACCCCCCTCATCCAGCATAGGCTGATAAATGCCTTATTCCTGGGAATAGAAAGGGGAGCAACCTATAAATTTATTGGGCAGAATTAAGACCACTGGGGCACATGTACTTACTAAAATTATATCGGGAACACGAGGCCCAAGAACTTATCAGATATGTCAGGCCAAGGAAAAGGTGTCTCTTTGTGCTGCGTTGCTTCTCTGTTGCTATGGTGAAATGCTGACCAAAATCAAACTTGGGGGAGTAAAGGGATTGTTCGTCTTATACTTCTGTGCCACAGTGCATCACCGAGGGAAGTCAGGACAGTAGCTCAAAGGAGGAATCTGGAGGTAGGAACTGGAGCAGAGACCATGTGAAGGTGCTACTTCCTGGTTCATTCCTCATGGCTTGCCCGGCCAGCTCTCTTGTACAGCCTAGATCCACCTTCTCAGAAATGGTATCACCCTCAATGAGTTGAACCCTCCTACATCAATCATTAATCCACAACATGCATGTGGGATTATGTACATGAAATTTGATGAAGGCAATTCCTCAATGGAGGTTCCTTTTCCCCCAGGGCACTACAGTTTGTGACAAGTCAACAAAAGCTAACCAACACACACTCCTGCATTAGGGGCACCTAACTGCAATGACACAGACCCACACTGTTATGATCATAAAAAGAGAAGGAGGTTTAGGGAAGCTGGTATACAGCGGTGTGGGGGAAGGGGAGTCCCCTGCGCGCTCATGCCAAGGCATCCCTTCCCCCGAGGGACCAGACACACACACAGACTTAGTATAGAATAGAGTTTATTCAGGGCAGAGAATGGGAGTTAATGGGTAGAGGAGGCAGAGAAAGGCAGAGAGAGGGAGAGTGTAGAGAGGTAGAGGCTGGACATGACCACGTGAAGAGAGGGGGGAGGGGAGGAGAGCACAAGAGGGGCTAGAGGCTGAAAGAGATAAGAGGAATAAGAGAGCGAGAGAGGAGTGGCAAGCAGCCCCTTTTATAGTGGGCTAGGCCTACCTGTCTGTTGCCAGGTAACTGTGGGGAGGGGCATACCTGGCTATTGCCAGGTAATTGTTTGATGGAGCTAAGACAGAACCCTAACACACACCACCCTATCATCCAATACGTGGTGCAGGCATCAAGGACCAAGAACTTGTCAAGTGTTCCCAGAGCTTGGGTTCAGCTCTGTCCCTGACAGTTGATGTAGCCTACTTAGTTGACTGTCAGTTTACCCACTCACCTGTCTAGAGCTGGGCCTGATTTGTGATTTCCTGCTCCTGACCTGTTTCTTGCTTCAGACACCAATTCGCCCAGCAAGGACACTGTGAAGCTTTGTTTCTGATTTCAGCAGCTCCAGTAGGAGCTCTCATCCAATATTTGTCTGTTTTGTTATCTTATCAACACAGAGTTTTTCTCAGTCTACTTCTGAGCCTCCTTCCACGTGGTTGCAGCCTTTTCAAACTTGTATTAATTCTATAACCCACATCTACATATACATAGAGATGTATTTACTATATGGTATGTGATATGAGAGTAATATTAGCAATTAAAATTAAAAGAAAACAGACTGCATTGGCCTCAGCCAATGCAGATCCCAAGGTAGACAGACTATATGATGAAAGGTTGCTATTAAAACTTCTACCCTTGTAAATTTATTGTTATTTTGTCCCCTCTGAATTTGAGCTCTCATGAAACTCCTCTAGGCTATATATCCTTACTCATTAGTATTTCTTTGATCCACAAACCTTAAAAAAAAGAAGCAATTGGCATTTTTCTGAATACTTATTATGACCTGAATACAAACTGGAAGATTTAGAAAAATAGCCTCTAGACGAAAGTACCAGTTTTAGTAGCCCTTTACAATTAGATTTGTTTTCTAAGGAAAAGGGGAAATGGGTGAGCTGTTCTCATATCACTACGAGGTGCACCACAGATATGAGGACCTATCCCCTCACAGAGGACAACTTCACCAAAAATTGGTTGAGACATATTCAGTAGTCATGTAACTACAAACATCTTCTGAAAGGAGCCAGTGAAGCTACCTAAACTGTCAACAGGAACATGACTGAATACATTGTGATGATAGCACATTCTAATCCCATTCTGCACCTCTCACTGTCATAACATGTCCCCCATATGCTTGTGCCCCCAAAGCAGACCACAGAGCCCCTAGGCCAGGTGTCGCTTGTTTTTTCACCATCAAAAGAATCAGATAAAGCAGCAAATCCTGTCAGTTCAATAGCCTGTTGAAAAGCTCTTGTGTAGCTCTGTGGCCTCTGCACTGTTTTGCTTATTAACTTCCATCTAGAGTTTTGTATCAGAGTGTCTATTTTAGCATATAGTACTTTCAGCAACTCTATATTATAAACATTGTACTACATCTGGTTTTTGAATTTTTTTCTTATAGGGTTGTTTCCTCCCTCCATCTCTCCCTTAGTTTCTTTTCTATTACTATTCTTTAGTCTTCCTTTTAGAAATGCACTAAAACCCTAAAACAAAAAGGCAACAGACAGAATGACATTATGCAACATCAGAAAGAACCAGGAAAACCCTGACTAAGCCACAGATCCAGAGATACTGTATTCTTTCATCTGTAATCTCATTCCTGTGTACAGTGCATGGTAGAGATGAACACAGGCCACTTTGAGTCCCTTATGCCTTGCATACAGAATCTCCATAAATGTTACCATGACTTAGCAATTTTCTTTGGATGTGAAGTCTCTCCCCCAACCCATCATTTGAAGGAGAGGCATATGTTTGATAATGTTATCAGGCGTATGACCCACATCCCATAGCGATGTACTCTCCTGTGCTTTTGAGGTAACCTTATATTCTCACCCACCTCCCAATTGTGCCCCTCCCAAGAGGGTGGTAGAACAGTAATGTATAAAAGAGATGGTCTGCAGACTCCAGAGGCAACCTACGTGAGTTTGATTGAAAAGTGCGTCTTGAGGAGTTGGGAGTGGCAAGAGCAAAAGTGTCATCTGGTGCTGGAGTAAAAAGTGATGACTATTTAGCTGGAACTTACAGCACAGAATTCTATCCCGAAAATATCCGTGGTTAATGGATGATTCGTACGGAACCACTTGACACTGTCTTTGAGAGCTCTTACTTTTTCCTGCTACAACATGGACCACTTGCATTTGCTATCACATGAAAAGTGTGCTAATGTACTATTCAGTCTTGAACATCCTAATAGACATGTGTTCATATTTCACTTTAAAGAACAGAAAAGGGAAAATGGAATGAGATGCTTTGTGTGAAGGTTGCCTTTTCACTAAGACACAACTCGGACTCATGCAGAGAGTGGTGTGTGTGTGTTGCAGAGGGATCATAGTTAAGGGACTACCTTGAGTATAAAAAGAGGCTTTTGAACTTTGGACTCTTGAGCAGTGTTGATATTGTCAAAGAGTATGCGGACCTTTGAAGTTAGGTTAAATTCATTTTTCATCTTGAAATAGTCATGACATATAGGGGTTGGGGTAGACTATAGAGGTTTATATGATGTAGGTTTCTCATAGACTCAAGTACTTGAACACTCAGTCCGTAGTTAGTAGCAGTGTGTGGGAAGGTGTGGAACCCTTATGAGATTGAATTTCCTCAAGTAAGTAATTGTGATTGTGACACTGAGGGCAGGCTTTGAGAGTTTATTATTTCACCCCACTTCCTGTTCTCTTTCTCTGTTTCCCTTATTGAACTGTCTTTTCAGAAGGAAGTTCTTTTATGGATCAGGCAACCCGTGGTCCTGAGTCCCATAAGAAAGTAGTCTGAGCAAGTCATGGGGAGCAAGGATATAAGCAGCATCCCTCCATGGTCTCAGCATCAGTTCCTGCCTCCTGCTCCCTCCCCCCACCTTCCCTCCCCCATTTGAGTTCCTGTCCAGACTTCCTTCAGTGATGGACTATAGATGTAGAAGTATAAGCCAAATAAATACTTTCCTCCTCTACTTTCTTTTTGGTCATGGCGATTCATCATAGCAATAGTAACCCAAACAAAAGGTGGTAGAGGAAAGTAGTTACAATTCCAGCTAAGGTCATGACAAGGCCAGCTGCAGAAATGAGAATTACAATTGACATGTTTCTGTTGTATTTTTGTTAAGAATGTGTTGGCACAGATTTTTGTGTTTTCTTTCCTCATTTTTCTGTATCATGTGATATAACATCAAATAAGAGAATAGCAATGCTCATTATATTTAAGTTTTTAAAAATATTTATTAGTTTATTATATATATATATATATATATATATATATATATATATATGAATACACTGTAGCTGTTTTGAAACACACCAGAAGAGGACATTATATCCCATTATAGATGTTTGTGAGCCACCAGGTGGTTGCTGGGAATTGAACTCAGGACCTTTGGAAGAGCAGTCAGTGCTCTTAACCTTTGAGCCATATCTCTAGCCCCCATATTTAAATTTGAGATACTAAAAGAATGTCCTTCAAGGGACATTGCCATCTATTCTACAATTATAGTGTGTTTCAGGTTGTATAAGGGATAGGTATATCATGTTAAGAGTAATTATGCCCTGGTTAAAAATATATAATGCATGTGAAATTATACCTGGGATAGCTATATCATGTGGTTATGACCTGGCTATTGTTTTTATTTGGAAATTAATTGTGATATATGGACATATGATTGTGTGTCAAGTTGACAAGGGGTAGATTTCGGAAGGTTATTCTTGGTTGTCACTTGACTACATCTGGAATTAACTAATCTAAAAATGGAGAGCACATCTGTGTGGAACTTTTTGCATAATTTGAAGTGAGAAGATCTACTTCTGATCTGTATCTTTGAGGTAGGAAGACATACCTTTAATCTAGATCTCTGAAACTAGGAAAACCCACCTCGAATCTGGGTAATGACTTCTGCTGGAATCCTATATAAGGACATAGAACATAGAAGTCTGCTCTCTCTTTGCTTTCTTGATCCAACCTCACTAGCAATTCCATTTCTTCACTGACATTAGAGCCTACTTCTTCACCAGTTGAGACTTCCAGCTCTCTAGAACTACTTATCAACTACTGGATTCTTCAACTTTCTATTCATAGCTAGCCCAGCCAGTCTTCCTTTCTTCTGAAATTGCAGTGATGCAATTCAAAGAGCATCAAAACAGGCTTGATAAGACTTCAGAGGAAAACAGTCTGGCTGACCATGTACCCAAAGCCACTGCTAGTCCTCTCCCTTGAAACAAATATAGGCACCTTGAGTTTGGGTAGAAATACATCCACAGTACTCTGTGAGAAGAAACTGGCCCTTTTATGAAGCATGGGATAGCTCCAGATAGGGGGTTACATTACTTTCACATGAGGCCAATCATGGTAAAATTCTTAAAATTCTCCAGCAAATCGTCTACTTGGGAACAGACTCAACTTGTCACATATAAGTACTCCTGGGAAGACTGGCAGATAGGTTGCACCCATATGCCTAAGTTCTAGGACATAAAATATCTCCTGGTATAAGTAGATCCCTTCATCAACTGGGTGGAAGCATTTTCCTGAAGTGTAGAAAATACTTCAGAGGTTGTACAGTCATTAGTGAATTAAATTATTCACAGGTTTGGAATCCATAAGAGTCTACACAATAACAACATCTTGTCCTTCAAGGTGACCATGACTTAGGGAGCTTCTGAGACCTTTGGGATACAGTGTAGTCTGTACCATGCCTGGAGACCAGTCTGATGGATAGGTAAAACATTTAATGAGATCCCAAAGAGGTACGCTGAGAAAAGTTTCTCAAGAAACCCACTTTCCATAGATGATTTTGTTACCAATAGCTCTATTATGGATCAAAAACATGCCTCAGATATAGTCTTTAGTCCATATGAAGTGATATACCACAACCCAATAAGGTTTTATTATTGATAAGAAGACTGCTGTTCAGATACAAGGTATTGCTGCTCGGGTATTTGGCTCACTTTCAACAAACATTATATTGCCTATATGAGACTGAATCACTTTTGTTTCATCCTAGAGATAAGGTAATGGTCAAATCTCTCCCTTTTCTTTACACCAGTGATTCTAGCAATTCCTACACCCATTAAAGTGTATGGAATGAAATCCTGGGTTCATCATTCTCCAGATAAACCTTGGAGGCCAGTGACAGAAAGGTCCAAGGAATAGCTCAATAAGCTAGACATGGGCAAATATTTCTGTGAAGAGGAATTACAATTCCTCTTTTGTTTTCTCCTGGAATATGTCACATTTCACATCCTTAATGCTATCCAGATTTTTGTTTCTGCCTGCTTATACCTGAAATGAAAAATGTGATCCTTATATAGGCCTGGAAACATGCATGACATAGTAAAGAGAGTCATTGTGGACAGTGCAGCAGTGAACATGGCTGAGCAAGTATCTGTGGAGTAACATTGAGTCCTTTGGGCTTATGCAAAGGGGAGGTATAGCTAAGTCAAAGTGCAGATTTACTTTTAGCTTTCTAGAAATTCTCCACACTGATTTCCATAATGGCTGCACCAGTTTGCAATCCCCTCACAGTGAATGAGGGTTTCTCTTTCCCCACAACCTCATCAGCATTTGTTGCCAGTTGTTTTGCTGATTTTCCCATTCTGTCTTGGAGTAAGATGAAATCTCAAAGTTGTTTTAACATGCATTTCCTTAATTGCTAAAGATGTTGTTGTTGAACATTTTTTTTTAATTTTATTTTATTTTCTAAGTTTTTTTTATTTTCATTCAAAATCATTTCCCCTTTCCCATTTCCTCCCTCCCCGAAAGTCCCATAAGCCCCCTTCCCTCCCTCTTTTCCCCATTCAACCCCCTCTCGCTTCTCTGTCCTGACATTCCCCTACATCCAGTCTATTTTTTTTAAATAGTTCTTAGCCATTTTTATTTCTTCTTTTGAGAACTCTGTTCAGATCCAAACCCATTATTTTTGTTGTGACGCTTGTTTTCTTGACTGTTTTTTGAGATCTTTATATAGGTTGGATATTAATTCTCTGTCAGATGTAAGGCTAGACAAGATTATCTCCCACTCTGTGGGCTTTCTCTTCACTATATTGATTATTTCCTTTGCTATTCAGAGGTGTTTTAGTTTTATGAGGTTCCATTTGTCAATTGTTGATACTAATTTCTGGGCAAATGGAGTCTTATTCTGAAAATTCTTTCCTCTATCTATACCTTATTTCTCAGGGTTTGTATTTCTGGTTTCACATTGAGGTCTTTAATTAAATTTGGAGCTGATTTCATGAAAGATGATAGATATGGGCCTGATTCCACTGTTATAGACATACACAGTCAGTTTTCCTACTACTATTTGACAAATTATCTCCCTTTTGTAGCTGATATAATATTATATGTAAGAGAACACAAAATTCCACCAGAAAATTTCTAGAGTTGATCAATAATTCAGCACAGTGCCAGGATACAAAAATCTACTTGAACATTGGTAGCCTTTCTGGATATCAACAACAAACAGGCAAGAAAGAGATCATGGGGATAAAGACCTTCACATTAGCCTCAAAAATATACAGAAATAAACTTAACCAAGGAGGTGAAAGGCTACAATGAAAAGTTTAAATCTCTGAAGAAAGAGGTTACAGAAGGCAGTAGAAGATGAGAAGAACTCTCATGCTCATGGATTGGTAAAATGAATACTGCAAAAGTGACCATTCTTGGGATTGCAACCTGGTAAAACCACTCTGGAAAACAGTTTGGTGGTTCCTCAGAAAATTAGACATAGTACTACCTGAGGACTCAGCTATACCACTCCCGGGAACATACCCAGAATATTCTCCAGCATGTAATTAGGACACATGCTCCACTATGTTCTTAGCAGGCTTATTTATAATAGCCAGAAGCTGGAAAGAACCCAGATGTCCTTCAACAGAGGAATGGATACAGAAAATGTGGTACATTTTCACAATGGAGTACTAATCAGCTATTAAAAACCATGACTTCATAAAATTCTTAGGCAAATGAATGGAGCTAGAAAATATCATCCTGAGTGAGGTAGCCCAATCACAAAAGAACACACATGGTATGTACTCACTGATAAGTTGATATTAGCCCAAAAGCTCAAAATAAACAAATTATAATTCGTAGACCACAGGAAACTCAAGAAGAAGGAAGACCAAAGTGGGGGTGCTTTGGTTCCTCTGAGAAAGGGAACAAAATATTCACAGGAGCAATTATGGAGACAAAGTGTGGAGCAGAGACTGAAGGAAAGTCCACCCAGAGACTGTCCTACCTGGGGATTCATCTTATAAACTGTCACCAAAACCTGACACTGTTATGGCTGACAAGGAGTATGTCCCGAAAGGAGCCTGTTATGGTTGTCTCCAGAGGGGCTCTGCCAGAGCCTTACCGATACAGAGGAAGATGCTAGCAGCCAACAATTGGACTGAGCACCAGGTCCACAATGGAGGAGTTGGAGGGTGGACTAGATGAGCTGAAGGGGTTTGCAGCCCCCATGGGAAGAATGACAATGTCGACCAACCAGAAGCCCCAGGGCTCCCAGGGACTAAGCCATCACCCAAGCGGTACCACATGGTTCCAGCCAAAAGTGTGGCAGAGGAATACCTTGTCAGGTATGAGTGCGAGGAGAGGTCCTTGGTCCCATGAAGGTATGATAGATGCCCCAACGTGGGGAAATCGAGGGAGGGTTAGCTGGGACTGTTTTGGGTTGAGGCGCATATTCTTGGAGGCAGGGGGTGGGTGGAAGGATGGATTGGGGGTCTTCTGGGAGGAGAGAAACTGGGAAAGGGTATATTTGAAAACTAAATGAAGAATATATTCAATAAAAAAGAACCATTCAACCAAAAGCAGTTTATAGATTCAATGTCATCCCAATCACTACAACATTCTTCAGAAAAATAAAACATTTATATATATATATATATATATATATATATATATATATATATATGCATCTGGAACCACAAGAGACCCTTGGTATCCAAAGCAATCCAGAACTAAAATAAAAATACTGGCACTATTCTCACTCCAAGCTATGTTACAAAGATATTGTAATAAAAATAGCATGGTATTGGCACAAAAACAGACATGGAGGTCAAATGACCAAAAAATAAGATTGATACATAAATGCACATAGCTACAGCCCTCAGATATTTGACAAATATGCCAATATACACCTGAGTAATAACAGTATTTTTAACAAACTGTGATGGGAAAACTCAATGTCCACATATAACAAGCAGAATGCAGTTTATTCTTTTTATAGATACTTAAAGATTTGGGTTAACTCTTCTTATTCAAATTCTTCAAAACCATAAATCAATATTCATAGTGTTTTATATATTAAGAGCCCATTTTCTTGATTAAATGAGCATTTAGGACACCTTATAACATAACTAGATAGATTAAAATTTAAGTAATATTCCCATTGAACAATACTAAATGTAACTCTTACTAGAGTCCTCTTTCCATTTCTGATCATGAAATAAGACTTGGTTATGCCCATAAACCTATGGCTGGCTTTTTATTTCTACTCATGTTACAAATAATATTAAGTTATTTAATAGGTATAGATTTGAGTCTCAGGCTACCTGCTGGACTATCCAGGTATCATAGCTATAGTTTCTATAATGAAATGCCACCAGCAAAAGCAATTTGGGAGGAAAGGGTTTACTTCTGCCTCCAACTCTCTGGTCACACTCCTTCATTAAGGGAAGTCAGGGCAGGAACCTGGAGGCAGGAATTGAAGCAGAGGCAATGCAGGAATGCTGTTTACTGGCTTTCTATATAACTCAGGAACACTTGTCCAAGGATGGCATTAAGCCCCCCCCCCCCCGCCCACCGAATGAGCTTGGCCCATCCGTGTCAAATCATTAATCATGAAAATGCTCAATAGACTTGCTTATGTCCAATTTGGATGAAAATGTTTTCTCAATTAAGATCCCTGTTTCCAAATACATCTAGGTTTGTGTCAACTTGACAAAAATCAACTAGCACACCAGGTTCTTTCTGTCTCATGACAATTAGGCCAGAGATCCATGGTTAGAAATAATAATAGAAACAATTTATCAAGGCACAAAAGCATATCCAAAAGTAGAGGTGGGCTAGCAAGCTGAAAGTAAACCCCCAAAGCCCTGTAGCACTTCTGAAATCTGTCACCATGCTGTAATATGATATTTAAGAATGCCTGTATTTGTGATTTGTGTTCCCAGGCTATAGTCATTCATGCTTGACTTCAAATTAACTATCTTTTTTTGAGGGGTGGTGATTCTAGGCAGGATTTCTCTGTTCAGAACTGACTGCCCTGGAACTCACTCTGTAGACCAGGCTGGCCTCAATCTCAGAGATCTGAGTATCGCTGCCTCCCAAGTGCTGGGATTAAAGGTGTGTGTCACTATGACCCTGCTCAAAATATACTATCTTATATTCCCTTTGAAGTCTGAGCTGTGCTTTTGTGTTGAAAATAACTTTGTGTAAGTTTGCTCTTCAGATTTGCACAGTCATTATAGGGTCCTTTCTCATTGCAGAGATGATACAGCTTAAAACTTTGAAAGCCAAAGGAACTGAAAAACAATATCAGATGTGTTACCAGAAAATTTAGGGAGCCTATCATAGTAACCATAGGATACTGAGAAAGTCAGGGTCTCTAATTCTTAGTCTCATTGACAAAAGCATTTAAGACTAGACTCAAAGGGAAGTTTGGAAACAAAGAAAAACCCCAGGGTAGGCAAACTGTAGATTTTGGCAGCTGCCTGAGGAGAGAGATGGAAAGGATAAATTAAAGGCCATGCCATTTAAGTTAAGCCAGAAAGAAGGTCAGCCACAGTCAAACAATCATCAAAGGAAACATTGGAGAGAGACTTGGGGGAGGGAGCCAGAAGTACCAGAAAAAAAAAAAAAAACATACTTAGGCTTTTCCTAGAATCTAAGACAAGAGGATAAGTAGGGGGGAAAGCCAAAGTTCTGAGTGCTAGAGGATTTTAATTCTGGAAAGGAAAAGTACATTATATCATTAAAGTGATAATTAGTCTGCATATCACTTTAGAGTAACTTAAGGTAAACCTGCTTTCTCAAGGAGTGATGCCTTGGACAGGTGATTGTCTTTGAAATTCTAGACTCCAACAAACTGGAATTCCCCCCAGGAAGCACATGCTGGGATGAGCAAAATGTTAAAGTCTGGTACCGTACAGAGATCATGCTTGTCTCCTAGAAGAGATGGTCAGACTGCCTTGCTGGAGAAAGTGGAACCCAGACAACGATGAGCCAGCGGTGGACAGGACCACTCTGTGACTGTGACTGCCTAGATATGCATATTCCTGGCTCCCTAGTTAGGATGCTGAAGATGGATGGAAGGGTATCACTGTATCTCTTGGTCCCTCTTCCTAACATTTGAATAAATATTTTCCTGTTTTTTACCATCAATTTTACTGTTTTATATTTTAAAAGATTTACTTTATCATTGCTTTATGTGTATTGATGTTTAGCCTGCCTGTATGCCTGTGTGCCATGTATATGCAGTGCCTGTAGAGACCAGAAGAGGACAACGGATAACCTGGAATTGGAGACACAGATGTTTATGAGCCATCATATGGCTGCCAATAATTCAATTCAGATTCCTCTGGAAGAAAAGTAACCAGTGGTTGTAACCACATAGCTATCTCTGCATCCCCTATTTAATGATGCTTAATTATGTAATTACAAATAAGTACACATAGTGCAGGTGACCATCGAGGCTAGAAAGTAGTTTCCAATTACTTGGACCTAGGCAGTTGTAAGCCCCCAATATGGGTGCTGGAAACTGAACTTGGGTACTCTGCAAGAACAATATGTTTTCTCTCTCTCTCTCTCTCTCTCTCTCTCTCTCTCTCTCTCTCTCTCTCTCTCTCTCTCTCTCTCTCTCTCTCTCCCTCCCTCCCTCCCTCCCTCCCTCTCTCTAAGATAAATGAATAATTTATTTTATTTTTAATGGTTACTAGTTTTATTTTATTTTCCCTTTTATTAAGCATACATTCTTTTCTTATTCAATATAATTTGAGTACAGTCTCCTTTCCCTCTCCTCATCCCAGTTCCTCCCTACCTCTTCTCCATCTGAATTCATTTCCTTTATATCATTAGAGAAGAACAAGTTTCTAGGAAATAACAAAACATAACAAAATAATTTTATAGTAATTTTATAATAAGATGAAACAAAACCCATCATATCAAAGTTGGCCAAGGCAAGCCAACTGAAAAATAAAAGAGCCTAACAAGAAGGCACAAGTATCAGAGAATCAGACACTCATATTCAGGAGTCCCATAAAGGTACTAAACTGAATGCCACAACATATATACAGAGGACCTAGTACAGGTCTGTGTAGACCTGTGATTCAGTCTCTGTGAGCTTATATGAGCTTTGCTAAGTTGTTTTTGAGAGCCTTGTTCTTCTGGTGTCCTCCATTCCATCTGTCTTCCCTACTCTTTCTGCCTTTCTTTTTGTGGGGTTCCTTGAATTCTGAGGGGGAGGAATTTGATGGAGATAATCCGTTTAGAGCTCTCTTTTCCAAGATCACATTCTGTGTGTGTGTGTGTGTGTGAGGGGATATAGTATCTGGATGTAAGACTCTGTATTTGCTCCCATCTCCTGCAGGAGGAAGCCTCTCTGACGATGGCTGAATAGGGCATCAATCTATGCGTATAGCAGAATATCATTTGAAGGCATTTTATTGTTACCTTTTTTTTGACCAGTTGCATTTAGTTTTACTCTAGGTCTTTGGACCTTCTAGTCTCTGGTTCTTGGCCACTCAAGTAGTGCTGGAATAGGTTCCATCTTGTGGAGTGGGCATTAAATCAAATCAGACATTGGTAGGCTACTCTCCAAGGTTTGTGACACCATTGCTCTAGCATACTTTGCAGGCAGGACAGATCATAGGTCAAAGGTTTTATGGTTGGATGAGTCTCTGTTTCTCTTTTGGTAACCAACTCAGCCACTCCATGTAGATTTCTGGAGAGCAAACTATTGTCTTGGCATCAGCCTGGATTGTTTGGGATGTCTATGTGACCCTTTTCAGTCAACAGCTCAATTGGATGAAACCTAGTCCCAATACTGGAAACTTCATTTGGCAACAAGAGAAGACCAGTTGGGGTTTCTCCCTCATTATTTGGAGACTTCATTAGGATGACCTTCATATATTATAGGATGTTTCTGCTGCTCTACATTTCTATACCACCCCTCAAATGTCATTCAATTCTAGCTGTCTCACCTGTCATCCCCTCCCTCAATTCCCTCTTCCCTCCTCCTTCCCTTTTCATCCTCCCTTCCCCCTACTCCACCCATAAAGTCTATTCTATTTCTCCTTCACCAGGTAGATCCATATGTCTCCCCAATCCCTTCCTATCTGCCTAGTCTCTCTGGGTATATGGATTGTAGCTTATCATTTATTTAATAGTTAATATTCATATATAAGTGAATACATACCATATTTATCTTTCTGGCTCTGGGTTACCACACTCAGGATAATGTTTTCCAGTTCCATCCATTTGCCTGCAAATTTAATGATGTCATTTTTAAAGAGCTCAGTAATACTACATTGTGTAATTGTACCACATTTCTTTTATCCATTTTTCAGTTCAGGGACATCTAGGCTGTTTCCAATTTCTGTCTATTATGAATAGAGCAGCAATGAACATGGCTGAGCAAGTGTCCTGTGATAGGATGCAGAATCCATTGGGTATATACCCGAGTGGCTCTTTCTTTCTTTCTTTCTTTCTTTCTTTCTTTCTTTCTTTCTTTCTTTCTTTCTTTCTTTCTTTCTTTCTTCCTTCCTTCCTTCCTTCCTTCCTTCCTTCCTTCCTTTAATTTATTTTTTTACGTATTCACTTTACATCCCACTCACTGTCCCCCTCCTGGTCACCCCCTCCCACAATCCTTCCATATCCCCTCTCCCCTTCTCCTCTGAGCCAGTAGGGAAGCCCTGGATGTCCATTGCACCACCCTGGAGCTTCAAGTCTCTGTGAGACTAGGCACTTCCTCTCCCACTGAGGTCAGACAATGCAGCCCAGCTAGTAAAACATATCCTGTACAGGCAATGGTTTCTGGGATAGCCCCTGTTCCAGTGGTTCAGGACCCACTTGAAGATCAAGCTGCACATCTGCTAAATATGAACGGGGAGGCCTAGGTCTAGCCTGTGTATGTTCTTTGGTTAGTGGTTCAGTCTCGGAGAGCCCCAAGAGAC
Organism: Tokudaia muenninki; assembly: GCA_036184385.1. Taxonomy (NCBI): domain Eukaryota; kingdom Metazoa; phylum Chordata; class Mammalia; order Rodentia; family Muridae; genus Tokudaia; species Tokudaia muenninki. The sequence continues at coordinate 15,158,786 of BTHS01000022.1, forward strand.
CAGGTTAGTTGACTCTGTTAGTTTTCCTGTGGAGTTCCTATCCACTTCGGGGCCCTGCAATCCTTCCCATCCTTCCATAACTGTCCCCAAGTTCCTTCCACTGTTTGGCTAGGGTTGTCTGCATCTGTCTGAGTCAACTGCTGGGTGGAGCCTCTCAGAGGACAACATGTTCCTGTCTGCAAGCATAACAGAGTATCATTAATGCTGTCAGGGACTGGTGCTTAACCAAGTTGGTCTCAAGTTGGGCCAGTTATTGGTTGGCCATTCCCTCAGTCTCTGTTCTCTCCCCTGTGCCTACATTATTTGTACACAGGATAAATTGAGGGTTGAAAGTTTGTGGGTGCATTGGTGTCCCTATTGTTCCACTGGGTTTCTTGTATGGCTATAGGAGGTGACCATCTTGACCCATTTTTTCATTCAATAGAGAGTTGTTCAGTTTTCATGAGTTTGTAAGATTTCTCTCCTTTTGGTTGTTGATGATATCCAGCTTTAATCCATGGTGGTCTCATAGAATGCAGAGAGTAATTCCAATTTTCTTGTGGTCAATATTGGAGTAAATTCTATGAGGTGCTGAGAAGAAGGTATATTCTTTTGTGTTTGGGTGAAATGTTCTATAAATACCTGTTAGGTCCATTTGATTTATAACCTCTGTTGTATCCAGTATTTCTCTGTTTAGTTTTTATCTGGATGACCTGTTCATTGGTGAAAGTGGGGTATTGAAGTCTCCCGCAATCAGTGTGTAAAGATCAATAGGTTATTCAAGCTAGTACTGAAAGTGTCAAGTGATTTCAGCTGAATAATTTTCTTTTCCAAACTTGGGTGTCCTTGTGTTTGGGGCACAGATGTTAAGAATTGAAATGCCATCTTGGTGGATATTTCTCGATGGGTATGTAGTGTCCTACCTTATCTCTTCTGATTAGTTTTGGTTTGAAGTACACTTTATTAGATATTAAAATGTCTATTCCAATATTTTTCTTAGGCGCATTTCCTTAGAATATCTTTGCTCAAACTTTTACCCTAAGATAATGTCTATGTTTAATATTAAGGTGTGTTTCTTGGATGCAACAGAATGACAGACCCTGTTTTCACACTCATTCTATTAGTCTGTGTCTTTTTTATTGGGGAATTGAGACTATTGATGTTCAGAGATATCAATTACAAATGACTGTGGTCCTATGATTAATGTTAATGGTAAAATGCAGCAAAATGCAGGCAGGATAACAAAAGACACAGACCCTTCATGCATGGAGGGAAAAAACCAAGACCTACTAAGGTGCTTGCTAAGGGTGGAGGAAATCCAGGCTTTTCAGGCTTCCAGTGTAGACCAAAGCTAGGTAGATCTCTAGGAATCTCCCAGGTCTTCAGCACCAGATTAGTACTGCTGAGACGTTCGGACTCAAGGACTGAGCAACTACTGGATTCTTGACTGATCCACAACCATGGTTGGACTCACTAGACCTTATTATGTAAGCCAATATAATAAGTCCCTTTTTTAAAAAGTAGATTCATTTTATGAGTGTTTTGCTTGCATGTATGTACATGCACAAACGTGTGGAATGCCCAAGGAAGCCAGAAAAGCATCTTGAATTTCCAGGAACTGGAGTTATAAAAGATTGTGAGCTGTAGGTATTGGAACCAAACCCAGATCCTATGTAAAAATCCCTAGTGCTCCTAACCTCTGAGTCATCTCTCTGGCCCTGTAAACTCCCTCTTAATATATCTATTCATACTATCAGTTCTGTTCCTTTAGAGAACCCCATCTCATAAAAGCATTTATGAAGGTAATGCCAAATTCTCCAACTAAACAGAATTTTTATCTTACAACTCTGTAGCTGCTGATTTAAATAAACCAAAAGTCTTGCTTTAGGAGATCAACATCCCTTAATGTTGTATTCAGAGCATTGTAATGGTTTATGCAATGTATTTAATAGACTGAATAATGGCATTCTAGTAGGTTTCAAGAAGTTAAGAGTACTTAAGCTTATAAGGCAGTACAGATTTATCAGATCTTTGAACACATAGTTAAATCCAAACAACATTTATGACAAACTAATAGCATCTGTCACTATTTTAAATCTGTGTAGTAAATCACCTAGTTCCCCCCAACCCCCAGTAAATCTGCCGCAAAATTTATTTCTCTATTTCTCAGCATTAGCTTCTAGAATTAACATTTGACAGAGGCAAACCCACACCATTCTATCACAAAGAAAAACATTCACATCTCAATTTATGGATTTTAGTTGTGCCTAACAGAGAAAAACTTTACAAACCAGTTTGTTCTTCAGGCCCAAATTGTATCATTACTTCTTAAATGTCTGGGTGTCAGCCAGGCCTGAATGAGATAAGGAGCTGGAATCATTTCTTTCTTTTTTTTTCTGGAAAGGGTAAAAAGAAAGCTCAAAATAATCACTCATACTTATTAATATATTTAAAAATCATCCAGAGTTCATATTTGGGGTTCAACTTGAGGACTAGGTTTAAATACAGGGCAAGAGTTATACATCAATTAAGCAATCTTCACCTCAAGTCTGTCTTGCAAAGTGGTTCAATAAGTTTTGGGGACTGTGTGGAATCTTCCGGGTTGCAAATTATTTCTCTAGCTGTGATCAGGACTTCAGTTTTCTTTCTCTGAACAGGAGATTGCTGGGGCAAGTTTATTTCTTTGTGATCTATTGTTTCAATAATCTGATATCAAAAATGAGGAGCACAAGTGTCTCTCCTTTTAGAATTCCTTTCTTCTTTCATGAGGGATACAGCAGAATCTCCAGGTTTCCATCATGAAAATATTAAAAAAAAAATCAAAGGGTATCAGAAAAATAACTTTCCTGTCCCCCTGTGTTGGTTAGCTTTAATTGCCAACTTAACATAATCTGGAATCATCTGCGAAGCGTTTCCACTGGGTTATTTTCTACATTGGATTAGCTTGTGGACCTGTCTGTTGGGAAACTATCTTAATTAAGTTAATTGATATGCCTTGGGTAGCACCATTCCTTACGCTGGGAGTCCTGAAGTGAGTGGAGAAATCAAGCTGAACACAAGCAAGCAAGTGAGCATGCATGCATTCATTTTTATTTGCTTTTGAATGTGGGTGTGATTTGATTAACTTTCTTAAGTTCCTTCTTTGACCATCCCATGTAAGTGAACTGTAACATGGAATTATAAACTAAAAGAACACCCTTAGTGTTCTTGGAGGCTTTTTGGTCAGAATATTATCTCGTCATTAGCAGTATGTAAAAAAATTCAAGAGATATCAATATTATTAAACAGTTAGGGTATGTCTGCAGTTTTAAAACACATCTTTTCTGGAGGGGATATCTCAGAAGGACACTATCAGCCCACCGTGTATGGGGACCTGTTTTCAATTCCTAGGATCTCACAAAGACAAAAACAAACAAAACAGAACAACACTTATCTTGCATAAATATAATCAGCACAGAGTGAACTGAATTTTCATGAGAAATCGGTATCTGTATAGAAGATTCTACAGAGTTATTGGCTGATTAGAGTTTCATCTGTATGGCAGGTTGGACAGTTGCAGGTCTGGAGTAAAATTATATTCAGCTATCTTAATCTCATTTATCATTAACCTTTGTATCTTGTCCTAACACATTTTGATTTATGAGCTAAAATATTCTAAAAGTGTCAGCATAACAGAACATCAGCTTCTCCAGACCCCAAAGCTAAGACCAAGACGAGACAGCATCTGAAGCCTAAAGAAGAGATCTCTGCCTTCTCTAACACTTTCAGAAAGATGTGTTGATACAAATAACTTATAACTTACTTTTGTCCATATAAACTCTTCCACAGTTTAAAAAGCCATTCAGGGACACCTGAGTCTATCTTTTTCTAGGACAGTACTCACTCAAGATAAGCCATGTTTTATTGTATTTAGAACAAGTGCTATGTTTTGTGTTGACAGTTTTGGTGATCTAAAGTGGTACCTCCATGTAGTATCTTCTTTGACCAGAGAAGTTAGCTGTATAAGTATAAAGAACCAGCACTGACCCCTTAATTCCTTCTATCTCTTGGCTTGAATATTGATGGGACTATTCTGGTGCCTGAACCTTGCTTTAGCTTGGTTAATGCCCCATTGATCTGTTGTGGGCTTCCTGTTATCTTGAAATTTCTCTTACTTTGAAGCATTTATCAGAATTTTGGTTTGCCTGCATTTGGAATGGTTCTCCTGTCACTCCAATTCTCCTTCTTCTTCTTCTTCTTCTTCTTCTTCTTCTTCTTCTTCTTCTTCTTCTTCTTCTTCTTCTTCTTCTTCTTCTTCTTCTTCTTCTCCTCCTCCTCCTCCTCCTCCTCCTCCTCCTCCTCCTTCTTCTTCTCCTCCTCCTCCTCTTTCTCTTCTCCTCCTGTTCCTCTCTCTCTCTCTCTCTCTCTCTCTCTCTCTCTCTCTCTCTCTCTCTCTCTCTCTCTCTCTCTCTCTGTTTGAAATCTTACCCCTCTCAGCACAGAAATTATCTCAACCCCTCTTCACAAGAACCTGAATGATAACAGAGTTTCGTTACCTTCTATTCAACATAGATGTATAAAGGAAAAGCCTCCAGGATGATGTTCAATAGCTCCTTCCTCCTGTGGTGGATACACACACACACACACACACACACACACACACACACACACACATATATATATATATCCACCCTTAATTGCTTATCCAGAAAGACATACTTAAGGTGATAATCCAATCCACTTCACACTCCTATAAGATACAAAGGGCAGAACTGATTGAGAAAATGAGAGAAACCAACCTTAGAGTGAGATCCAAAGGAGATTTTGTAGACACTACACAAATTTGATCCAAAACACAAAACTCATCAAAAGGACATGGTTGGAGAAAATTTTTATACTTGGAAGTTTTATGTGATGATTATGGTAATGTAACGTGCAACTTTTGGGAAATTTAAACTGTAGGAATGCCAAGCCTTCCTATAATTGTCTTTAATACAAGACCATCAAATTTCAGTTGGGAGAAACTATAGGCTACCATTTGGTTGAAGGACAATCTAATGGGGATCATTGGAGGAGAGCAGGAAAACTCCATGTCATTTGAGCTAAGCCAGCATGGATATCACCTACCCACATGGAAGACAAGTAACCAGATGGCAGAGAAGGGAGCTTTAGAGAAAGGATAGGTATAAGCATAAATTTTTTCCAACCCACTTTAGTTAGCATTCAACTTCCCCTGTAGCCCAACACCCACCAGAGGAAGAGGAAAAGAAATGTTATTAGGACACAGTTGGGGGCAGTAAATCTGTTTAGAAATAGTTCTTTGGGGGTGAGTCCAATCTTCATGGTCAGGATATCAGCAATTCAGTGCAGTAGCACACACCAAGTACGAATCAGCAGCTGCAGTTCAGTTCTCTCAGCAGGCAGACACCATGTTCAGAACCAGCAAGGGCAGTTCAATCTTGAAGAAAAAGCAAGGCTTGACAACTGGCCCAAGGCCACAGAAGTGGCAAGAAGCTGCAGGAACCTCACGAGAAGTTCATTGGCTAGTTTCTATCTATGGCATTACCACAAGCAGAACTCAGAAAAGCAATGTAAGGTGAACCAATACATGCGTGTAGTTAATGAAGAATAGGAAGGCAGAGCAGAGCAAATTAATGCTCCAGCTCCCACTGTCCATGGGGTCATATTTATATTCCTTCATCATGCATCCTGACACATGTCTGCTATAGCAAAACATCCTTTCACCTGTGTCTGCTTCAGCAAAACTCTCTTTCATGTGTCTGCTTTAGCAAAATATCCTTTCCCCTATGTGCCCCAGAAAAACATTATTTTACAAAACTGACTTTACAAAGAAACAAGTTTCCACTTCAGATAGGGGAGCCCAAAAAAACAAAAATAGAAAATGAAATATCACGCTTAGTATTTCTGAAAAGTAGGCAGTCTTAGAAGCTGCATGGTTGTGGCCTGTAAGATAGTGCACTTGAGGGTAGGAATACTGGGATGGAAAACTACAATTATTCCATCTATCTCTTTAGCTTGACTTAATGTGAACCCACCTTCCTATGGCTGGTCCCACCTTCCTGAGAAGTGGCACCTTGTCTGAGTCTTTAACCATGCTCGATGGACTGTTAGGGTTCCATCAGAGAGTTCACTTGACCAGAAGGAAACAGTTTTCTCTTAACCTTTACTGCTCCTTATGTCACAAATAAACAACAACAATTGGGGTATTCCCAATTGAGTAATTAGCCATTGTTAATATTGTTCTCTGAATTATTCATTATTGTACTACATAGATGCTAAAGCATGACCAATCAGATTGCCATTCAATTTAGAAGCCGCAATTAATGACTTAAAGAGCATTAAACCAAGATACTACTTTAAAACACTCAAATTGTGTTCTCTTTTTATTCAAAAGAAGAAAAGGAATGCATTGTGAGTTCTGACTCATGGAGACAGGCACAGGCTCTGGGAATACTTTAATTAGCAATTAGACCTAGGAATCTGAGGACATCCTTCCCGAATGCTGGTCATCTCTGCAACTACTAATGTTTGAAGGATTCATTGTCAGGTCCCTTCATTTATGTAAATTAAGCCAAATTTGTATCATAATCCCAAATTGCTCACTAAGTCATCTAACATCTAGAGATATTTTGCTTTCATTGTCAAATGGTTTCAAAAGTATATTACAACTTCCTTAATTTGGCTACTATACTTCCCTAATCAGATAAATTAAAAGAGAAAAAATATGACTATTTAAATAAAAAATCTATATTCTTCCCTTTTAAGGAGGCATTGTAAATACACATTAAGAATTGATAATTAATTTAGTCTACTAATGATTCTAACTTAGAGGATGAACAAGAATAATTTTTGAGACTGGATATAGAGTTACCTCTAATATTCACATAATACAGCGCTCATTTGCTGGGGTTTACATCTGCTCAAATGAACAAACTCAACAGCTATAAGTAGAATATTGCCATTTATTAAGCACAAAACAAATAACATTCACATAGTCGCTATGCTTTTGGAATGGTACGTGACAATTTTCTCTAGCCTGCCTATTCAAAATAGTCAATATATCTTGTTATTGTTAGCTTTTATCCATTGCCCAAACAATGGTCCATCATCAGTGTCTCTGAACATTCTAATATACTACTAAAGAAGGAAAAATAATAAGGTAACCCATGAAACATGTCTATAGTGTATAGAACTGCATGTCCCAAAGTAGTCTTTTCTGTGTAATGTGGGGATTCTATCATTATCTTTCTTCAGGTTTAACATGTTTCCAAAATGAAAAAAGACATGTGGCACAAAAAGAGTTGTAAACTATATCCCCCAAACTATCATTGCTTGTGACATAATGAAATTGCATCTGTTGGAGTAAATCCTGGTTTAACTCACTGAGCACCAGAGAAAATAATAATAATCTTTTAGAGTAAATAATTTGTTTGGAAAATACCTCAACAGTACTTACACTGTATATTCAACATGCTACATTTGTCCCTAATACAATTTTAGTACATCTCTTAATGGGTTCCAAGGATACTTCCCTTTAGAATGAGTTATTTGAAACTTGGTATTTATTTCCCCATTGCTCTGCATTAGTTGAGTTAACAAAAGTCACCATAAAAACAATCAGTTCTCAAAATTCATACAAAGAACACTTTTGACCTTCTTTAACTGATAATCTTTCTATGAATTCTTTTAAATTGAAGACTTATCTCATTTCAACCTAATCAGCGGATATCCTATGACAATGATTGTAGGACCATATGAACCTTTTCCATTACGGAGCAGTGGTAGATAGTATTATAAAGGAATTTCTAAAATAACAACTGAAAATTTAGAATCTATCCTTAAAATCTTTCTATAATTAGAGAGAGCGTGCAGGAGATGAAGAGTTGAATGCATCTGAGATGAAAACAAATACAGGATCTGGGATGTGATTTTGGACACTAGGACACAGACTATCTTTTGAGTTCACAAAATTTCATTAGTATAATACCAGTCAGAATATGGAGGAGAGATCCAAAGGGAGAGGATTTGAAATCACCTGAAAGAACAAAAGGCATGCAGGAAGAAGATGTGGGGAGGAGTGTCTTGCCCCATAGAGGATATGGGGGAGAGGGAGGAAGGCCACCTTACATGTAGTCAATGGGTAAGTTGGAGATGTGCCTCAGTCCTATGGTTCCTGAGGTCTCTAAGTTCCTTCATGCCTGTGATTATTCTAGAATCCAGATACTGTAGTGACTTAGCCTGAGGTAGATTGACATTTGATAACCCCAGGTAAATGAACTTGAAACATTTCTATTCCTCTAAAAACATTGTTGTCAACACTCAGTCTTTATGCACTACACGTATATGTAAAGACAGACAGACAGACAGACAGAGAGAGAGAGAGAGAGAGAGAGAGAGAGAGAGAGAGCCCTTAAGCCCTTAGAACTTGTCTGAGATATTTGAAAGTTACCTTGGTATATTTTCTTAAATTATTAGAATGTAGATCTTGATGGCTTCAGTAAAGTTGCAAATGATAATTATATTGTCCATTTTATTATGCATATCTTGTTATGACTACTTGATTACTCACACCTCCCACTTTACTTGAACCAAGTCTTCATGATTGGAGAGATTAAATTTTCACTGTGCCGCAAAAGGTTTCTTTCATTATCCTGTATATTTTAGTTAAGAACAAATTCCAATTTGCTGGGAGAGCCTGATTTAAACCTCTCTCAAACAAGTCCCTTTGTGGGTATGTTTATTTTAGATACAAAACTCATTTGTGATTTTTATTGAAGACTGTGGTTTAGAAATCATGTCTGAATGAGTGAATGATTATAGTTAGGATGATAAAAGAAATATGAATATTGTATTCCTTGGCTTGTGACTGTTCCTTTTTGCATAAATCACTTGCTGAATGTGCTCTGGACCTTTTTCCACTTGCTGATTTTGTGGCTACCAATACCACCACCACTGCTTCTTTAGGTGGCCTGGTCAGTAGAGTTACCCATCACTCCTAGCAGACTAGGCTTCATGGCTTTATGCAAGGAATCTACAGAATTTTATAGAGCAAGCCTGTGAGCCATCACACCACATACTGCTCTCAGAGCCTCAAATAGGAACCTAAGAATAGTGGACGAAACCCAAACAGCGCTCCAGCTATTACTTATTGTTACAATGGCTGTTGGATGAATACCACAGCAGCCACTGCCAGCATGTGGAACAGAGTTAATCAGCTTGAGTGGACATCAGAAGGATGCAGTGCTGGAAACCTTTAAAGAATGAACCTAACTGGAGAAAAACAACATAGATTCAGAGCAAGGCCAGCAAAGGACTACAGAGGCTCTCCAGATACAATTCAAAATTAGACCATTCAGTTTTCATACATTGTATCCTCACACAAATCTCTTCAGTCCCTACATCTATGTTCCCCCCAAGATATACAAGATCATTTTAGTCAATGAGCTCTCATACTGTTCTTGTGTTATCATTGTCTCTCTTATTCTCTCTACTCCCTTTTCTTTTTATAGTCTCAGAGTACACAGGCTTGCCTGGTTTTCAGGGTCTCTGTGTCTCTTCATTCTGAGAAAGAAGATAGGCCTGTGCTAACTGATTGCATTTCTTTGTCCTTCTCTTTTCAGTCTACTTTTAGCCAGAATGCCCACATCACTGATACCTCCCTCTTTGCCATTTTTACAGTTTTTCTTTTCTTACATTCTCCTACCTCCATTCCTTCTTATCTATTAACCTAATGCTGATAACTAGTCCTACCGTGTAGTCCATTTTAATTTTGTTTTTAAGACTTTTTCTTTTCTTTCTATTCATGCTCATAAAAACATAATCTACTACTATACCTGGTGCTATCAATAATCCCTTACTTTCTAAATAATTGATATTTAAGTGATTATTCTTTTATAACTGAGTGTTCTCTTAATAATGTAGTTATGTTCACCGCTGAACAGTGACTGTTGTTTTAAGGAATATTCAGCTTTTATGGAAAGACTGTGGACATGTTAAACATGATGAATATAAGAAGAAAGATGAGATGATGATAAGTAACAGAAGCACCACAGCAATTATCTAACTTTGAATGCACAAGTCACAACATCAAAATACAAATACTATGAAAAACCGAGGTAACACATGTCCTCAAAAATATATAAATCTCGAAGTAATGGTTCACAATTACTGACTCAGATAAAATTCCATATAAAGAATTAAAAATAATGGTGATAAATATGTTGAAGTAAATAAAAGAGATAAAGAATAGACTCTTTTGAATAAATGCCAAGTGAATACACACAAAATAATCACTGGAATGAAATAAAGAAGTCAGTGCATGATTCAAAAATAATAATTCAGTAAAGAGAAATACTGAAGGAAAACCAAACTGAAAATGATGCTAGAAACAATAAGTTCAATAAATCAAAAGCCCAGTAAGGAGTCACTCCAATAGAATAGATGACAGGAAAAAGCAGAATAACAGGCCTTGAAAACAAAGTGGAAGAATTTATACAATCAGCCAAGGACAGTGATCGTAAGAATGTACAAAATGTACATTAAAAAGACCTGGGGGACATAATCAAAAGAATAAGCCTAGAGACTATAAGCGTAGACTAAAAATTCTATGCTGAGTGTATATAAATATTTTCTAAAGATTCATGGGACTACAGTTATAAACACCGTGAGCCATCATATGGGTGCTGGGATTTGAATTCTGAACCTCTGGATGAGACACTTGTGCCCTTAACTGCTGATCCGTCCTTCCAACCCCCTAAATATTTTCAGTAAGTATAGCAGAAAACTATCCAAGTCCACATATAAGAGGTATAAAGAACAAGCAGACAAGATAAAAAAAAGTCCTTGCAGCACCTCACAGTTAAAACACTATGCAGAAAAAGAGAAAGTATGTGGGAAACTACAAGATATAGATGATAGAGATATAGAGATAAAGGAATGTCTTTCAGAATAACAATGGACTTTCCAAGACCTTTAATGTGAAAGGATGCTGAATTTTGTCAAATGCTTTCTCAGCGTCTAATGAAATGACCATGTGGTTTTTTTCTTTGAGATTGTTTATGTAGTGGATTACACTGATGGATTTCCTTATATTAAAACATCCCTGCATCCCTGGGCATGGCTACTTGATCGTGGTGAATGATAATTTTGATGTGTTCTTGGATTCGGTGGGCAAGAATTTTATTGAGTATTTTTGCATCGATATTCATAGGAGAGATTGGCCTGAGATTCTCTTATATAGTAAAAATGACCATCTTGACAACAGTAATATATAGATTCAATGCAATCCCCATCAAAATCCCAACTCAATTCTTCATAGAGTTAGAAAGAGCAATTCAAAAATTCATCTGGAATAACAGAAAACTCAGGATAGCGAAAACTCTTCTCAAGAGTGAAAGAACTTCTGGGGGAATCAGTATTCTGGACCTCAAGCTGTACTACAGAGCAATAGTGCTAAAAACTGCATGGTATTGGTACAGTGACAGGCATGTAGATCAATGGAACAGAATTGAAGACCGAGAAATGAATCCACACTCCTATGGTCACTTGATCTTTGACAAAGGAGCTAAAACCATCCAGTGAAAAAACGATAGCGACAGCCTTTCCAACAAATGGTGCTGGTTCAACTGGAGGTCAACATGCAGAAGAATGCAAATTAACCCATTCTTATCTCCTTGCACTAAGCTCAATTCTAAGTGGATCAAGAACCTCCACATAAAACCAGACACACTGAAACTAATAGAAAGGAAACTAGGGAAGAACCTTGAACATATGGGCACAGGGGAGAATTTCCTGAATAGAACTTCAATAGCTTAAGCTCTAAGATCAAGAATTGACACTGGGACCTCATAAAATTGCAAAGTTTCTGTAAGGCAAAAGACACTGTCAAAAGACAAAGCGGCAGCCAACAAACTGGGAAAAGATCTTTACCAACCCTACATCCAACAAAGGGGTAATATCCAATATATACAAAGAACTCAAGAAGTTAAACTCCAGAGAGCCATGTAACCCTATTAAAAATGGGGTACAGAGCTAAACAAAGAGTTCTTACCTGAAGAATATCTAATGGCTGAGAAGCACCTAAAGAGATGTTCATCATCCTTAGTCATTAGGGAAATGCAAATCAAAACAACCCTGAGATTCCATCTCACACCAGTCAGAATGGCTAAGATCAAAAACACAGGAGACAGCAGTTGTTGGCGAGGATGTGGAGAAAGAGGAACACTCCTCCACGGCTGGTGGGATTGCAAGCTGGTAAAACCACTCTGGAAAGCAGTCTGGTGGTTCCTCAGAAAACTGGGCATGACACTCCCGGAGGATCCGGCTATACCACTCCTTGGCATATACCCAGAGGCTTTACCTGCATGCAATAAGGACACATGCTCCACTATGTTCATAGCAGTCTTATTTATAATAGCCAGAAGCTGGAAAGAACCCAGATGTCCCTCAACGGAGGAATGGATTCAGAAGATGTGGTATATTTGCACAATGGAATACTACTCTGCAATTAAAAACATTGAATTCACGAAATTCCTAGGCAAATGGTCAGAACTTGAAAATATCATCCTTAGTGAGGTAACCCAATCACAAAAGAACACACATGGTATGCACTCACTGATAAGGGGATATTAACCCAGAATCTCAGAATACCCTAGACACAATTTGCATATCAATAGATTTCCAAGAAGATGGAAGGAGAGACCCCTGGTCCTAGAAAGACTGGATGTAGGGGAATGCCAGGACAGAGAAGTGAGAGGGGGTTGAATGGGGAAAAGAGGGAGGGAAGGGGGCTTATGGGACTTTCAGGGAGGGAGGAAACGGGAAAGGGGAAATGATTTGGAATGTAAATAAAAAAATTTAGAAAATAAACTTAAAAAAAAGATACAGAAATCTCCCTGATCAAATAAACACAAAACATCTCAATAAAATATTTCTAAATCTATCACTTTACTGGAGAAAAACTAAAGAAATTCCCACCCTGATCAGGCATTTGACAAAATCTAACAAACATCCATAACAAATGTACTGGAGAGACTATGGATAACAGAAACTCACCGCAACATGAAAAATGAAATTTACAGACAGCAAACCATCAGCCGACATCCACTTAAAGGGAAACTCAAAACATTTCCACTAAATCCAGGAACAAGACACAGATGTTCATTCTTTCCTCTCCTACACAATGTAATGCTTAAAATATTACCTAGAGCAATGAGATAAGAAAAGGGAGTGAATGAATACAAATAGGAAAGGAAGGATAAAAAAATCCTTATTTACACATGACATTATTTAGTATGTAAGAGATTATAGTGATTCCTCCAGAAATCATTATAAGAAAAGTTAAATTTTCAGGAAAATGGATGGAACTGAAAAATATTACATTAAGTGAGGCATCCCAGGGCAACAAGGAGAAATGCTGCATATTTTCTCTCATATGCAAATCCTAGCTGGAAATTTTTAATATGTATTTATCTGGGAGTGAGTGTGCATGAGGCTGATACACTAGAAAGTTAGTAGAGGAAAAGAAGGATCTGTAAAGTGAGGGAAAGAACAGTAAAACATGTGTGATTAAAGATCAGAATACTTGAAGGATTAAGGCTGAAGCAGGGAGGGGTAAGGAGATTATGGAGAGAAGCAGGCAAAGATAAGGATCAAGCAAAACTAAAATTATATGAAAAGCTTATAAGGAATTCTAACAATGGAAAAATAGCTAAAAAGCAAAATTAGAAAAGAAGCCACATTTTATTAAATAAAAATCCCAGTACCAGGAACAAGCTAACTCTATGACTTACTGGTTAGAGTATATGTAGCTTCCCAAATAATATAAACATTTGTACATGCATTGGTTGCCCACCAAAACAGCAAACAAACAAACAGACAAGAAAAAAAAGTAAGATCCTTTCTGGAAAACATTGCATAGTTTGGTCACAGGACATCGAGAAATCAAATTGAAATTGAAACGCATGTTTCCTCCTTATGGGCTAGGGTATGTAGTACTGGGAAGTACTAGGCAGGCTCTAGGGAGCTAACTGCCATCAAAGTACTACCCAGCATGCTGTATTCCTAATCATCTAGTCAAGAAGTTCCCACGGTTGCAATAGTGGCAAATTAGTAACTACTTTCTGATCAGATTTGAATATTCTTTGCAGGTGTGAATCCACATTTGGTACTCCAATCCTGGTAAAAGGCCATGGCTGAGGATGTCAGAGATCATATTGGGGAAGCTACTGATAAATGAACATGATATGCCTATCAGATTAACTTGTAAATATTACATTTCTACTTTAGATACTAGTGCTTCTGTCTCCTTCAGCTAGAGAAGCTTCCTTTTATTGTGGATAATGGCAACTAGAGCTTCACAACTAGTCAAACTGCCAAAACCAGATTCTTGAATGCTCAGGAGTAAATTCATCACCTGTATCACTCGCCCTAACCTCAGGGAACATCATGGAGTAGGGGTTGGAAAGGATGCCAAGAGCTAAATGTAGGAGTGGAGTGAGGTGGAACATTGTTTTAGGTATGTGACATTCCTGCAGCCATTTTGATCTCACAGCAGTTGTTTACTAGCACAAAAGCTATGAGAGAGTTGGCCTCTCGTATTCATGCCACAGGTGACAATTCATTCAACAAACATTATTGCCAATTCACAAGTAACCAGTACAATTGCAAATATACGTTATGGGATATTTACAATGCTCCATAGCCTTTAAAGAATTGACTTTGGCTGAGCCTTTTTAGGCACTGCAGGCACACATGATGGCACAGGTTTGGCTCCAGGCTCTGGAGGATGAACACAAAGGCACACTGATAATTAAACTACTGCAGAGAAAACAGTGATGCACTCTTTTCATCCACGTGGTCTCAGGAAAGCTTGTCTAGCAAGAAGGTAATATTATTATCTATATTTTCTGGTTAAGAAATCATTGAAAACAATTTTCTGGTATGGAGCAAACACTGGCTACATGTTTCTTCCAGAAATGAATGGCAGAGGAGGTAGAGAGATGGCTAAGCAGTTACAAGCACTAGCACTCACTCTTCCACAGGAGGTGAGGTCAATTCCCGGTACCCACATGTTAACTCTGTCATTCCAGTTCCAGGGTATCCAGTCTTCTCTTCTGACTTCCACTGGGCGAAATGCAAGTGGTGCACAGATATATATGCAGGAGTTTAGAGGTCTGGTGGGGTGGTGGGTAGGGACATCCACGTGGAGACAGGAAAGTGGGGTGGAGGTATGGGATGTGGAACAGACGGAGGGTAAATGGGGCATGGGGATAAAATATGGAGTGTAAATAAATAAATAAATAAATTGAAAAAATAACAATAATAATTAAAATAAAATAAAAGTAAACCTATCTTGTTTTTAATAAAAGATTGAAATGAATGGACGGTAGGTGTGGTGGTGCATGCCTTTTAACCCAGCAGTTAGTAGGCAAGACAGGTGGATCGCTGAATCTCTGAGTTCAAAGCCTACCTGATCTACTTAGAGTCTCAGGACAGACAGGGTCATAAAGAAAGGAAAGAAAGGAGAGAGAGAGAGAGAGAGAGAGAGAGAGAGAGAGAGAGAGAGAGAGAGAGAGAGAGGAGAAGAAGAAGAAGAAGAAGAAGAAGAAGAAGGAGGAGGAGGAGGAGGAGGAGGAGGAGGAGGAGGAGGAGGAGGAGGAGGAGAAGGAAGAGAAGAGAAGAGAAGAGAAGAGAAGAGAAGAGAAGAGAAGAGAAGAGAAGAGAAGAGAAGAGAAGAGAAGAGAAAACTAAAAAGAAAAAGAAAAGAGAAAAGCAAAGCAAAATTTGAGACAGTAACATGAGTGACATGGCTCAGTTGGTAAAGGCAATTACTTTCCAGCAAGCCAGAGGATGTAAGTTCAGTCCTCAGAAATGTGGTAGAAGGAGAGAACTCCTGAAATTTGTCCTCTGACCTTTCTTCACATGAATGCTATGGTATACACACACACACACACACACACAAGCACACAATCAATTAATAAAATTTAAATTGCATGTATTCAACATTAGGGAAAAATTAATGGAGGTAAAGGCATTTCATTTAGTTAAGAATAAAGTGTTGGGTTTATTTTCAACTCAGAGATTATTCGCTTTAGTACTGTGCTGGTTGGTCTTAATTGTCAATTCAATGGGCCTTACCTAGCAGACAAAATTCAAGATGAGTCTTCCAGGATATTTCCAGAGATATTTAACCTGGGAGCAGAGACTCATTCTAAATGAGGGTGGCAACCTACTATGGGCTGGGGTCTTCAATTGAATAAACAATAAACAACAGAAACGCAAGCTGAGCAGCAGTGTTCACCTCCCACTGCTTCCAGACTACAGAAGCAATGAGACCAGCCACCGCACAAGCTTGCTGCCGCATCTGAGAACCACTCAAGCTGCCTCACCTTCCCCACCATCATGACTTGTAATTTCAAACCATGAGCCAAAGTAAACCTTCCTTTCCTTAAGTAGCTCCTAGTCCCTTGTCAGATATTTGGTCGTAGTCATAAGAAGAGTAACTAATGCAGAAAACTGATATTGAAACACTTGACCTTGTGGTCCATAGGCCTTTTAAAAATGGTTTCATGATTTTGTAGGAGGGATGTGGACGAATTTGGAGCAGCATGCTAGAGAAGCTGGTATTTTTTTTGTGTGTGTGTAGGGGGGGTTCCTTTGTTTTTAATGCATCCCAGGGTGGCCTTGAACTTACTGTAGGCAATAATTATACTGAACTTCTGATCCATCTGCTTCCTCTTCCTGAGTACTGTGTCTGCAGGGATGCAGTGCACCATGCATGGTTTAGTGGTGCTGTGGATGAGAAACTCAGGACTTGATTTGCATATGCCAGGCAAGGACTCTCCCAGCTGACCTCCATCCCAGCCCTGTAAGCAGAGCTTAATAAAATATTCTGATGGGCATGTGGAAGAGCAGAGTGATGTTAGGAAGGCTGGAGAGAAGACTGTCTCACGGGATTTGAGAAAGAAACAGGGAAGGACATTATTGGAAACTGGCTGAGAGGGAGGACCTGGTGGAACACACAGTTGGGCAGAGCCTCGCTGTTTATCTTTTCTGAGAAGTGTAGCTTGTTTTCGTTATCTTTTCCTTTCAGATACTGAGCTTTTGCTGACGCTCTGGGCACTGTTTCTCTGAGTTGCCTCCCTGCATTCTTCTGCCCCACAAGGCTGATTGCTGACATCTTTTGAAAATGGTCCTTTTTCACTTTTTCCCCATCTCCATCTCCCTCCTCCAGTAACCTGCCACGATTTACAGCTTGCCTGCCCTTTTGGTTTTCCATCAGATGCTAATAAAATTGCCCTTGACCTTTATTCTGAGTCTGTTAAAATACATGTTGCTAACCAGACTAAGAACTCAAAGGGGAAACCTCAATTTCCCCAGTAGTCTTAAACAAAAGAAGCCCTGGTATAATTGTTTCTTATTTGTTAAGATCAGTGAAGTCCTTTGTGAGCCATTATCAGGAGGCAGTTTCTTGTGACAATTGCTTTTGGTCTCTATTTCCCCACTGCCAGCTCCGAGGGAAGCCCTGAAATGAAATTTCCACCTTATTGGGAGTTGCATCTGGTTTTGAGGCAGACCTTTGCAACCCCACTTGTATATCACAGGCGATTCTAAAAGGCTGCTCTTTCCGAATTGAGTTTCAGAATTTGGGGAAATGATGAAAAAAGTCTCAAAAAACGGTTTCCCAGACTTCTCATTGGGTGAGGCATAGAATATCCTGAAAAGATATTCTCCTTGTTAGATGAACGATCTGCTTTTCTGGCCTTTGAGAAGTGCTAGGAAGATGGGCTGTAAGCCTTAAAACTCAAAAGAAGTCCCGTCACTGTGAAACCCATGGTTCTTGGCACATTATTGAGGTGTTATGTCCTAGAGAATATTTATATTGTGTAGGTGGAAACAGTATTGTCAGAAGGAGGACTATCTCATGAAGAATGTCATGTTCTACTCTAAGACCCAATGGAAAGGACACTTTAACCCAGAATTGAGGGTTAGCCAGGCTGTGAGCTCTGGAGTGTAGAACTGTAGGCAAGATAGCTGATTAAATCATTCCCTCTTCATATGATATGAATTGTTTCTAGTTCAGGCCTGACCCAATTCAAAACCCTTTCTATTTTGTGGAAATAGGAATTTTTGGAAATGTGAAATATGGAAAACAGATGAGCTCTGCAGTGAATTTAGCCCTAGTGGTTTTAATATTAAGTTTTTACCTTCTGTTAAAGGTTTATGAGAAATACAAGTTCAAGAGGCTGTAGAGATAAGTGCCTGCCTGGAAAGGATCAAGCACCCCTCATTTGAAATGCCACTGTCCAAAGGAAACATTTCCAGTTTTGAACTGTTTTTTTTTCCAGAATTGCTAATATTTACAAATGTATTAATGAGATATCCTGGTGAAGGGTCACAGGTCTCAGTGTGAAATTCACTTGTATTTCATATGCTCCTAGTACACAGAACCTAAAGTTGACTTTATACATTCTGAATGTAACTGTCTTTGGACTACTGCCAATCATATGAAGTCGGGTGTGAATTTTGCCACTTGTGGGTTTCTATGGGAGCTCAGAAAGTTGTTGTCAGTTTGGTTTGGTTTGGTTGTTTGCTTGTTAGTTTTTGCTTTTGGAGCAATTTGGATTTCCGAATGTCAAATGAGTGCATGTTCCATTTGTCTAAGTGCGCTATTTCTCTGTAAACATGTAGCATGCCATGGCCACATATAGGCTATCATGGTCAAATAAAGATTTTATAAGATAGTATTGAAAACTGGTGATACTGCAGACTTCATAGAAAATGAGCATTTCCTCCCTCTAATCTCAGATGTTCCTCCCTCCTTACGTCTCCCCCACTATTAACAATTGCCTAGGTTTTTCTCTCTTTGTCAGTTTTCTAGCAATTAATCATGAGACGTATGCTTTTCCCTGAAAAAAATCCTCACTGCTGAAGTTCAGCTTCTGATTGGTACCTTTTCCATCAGAAACTGCATATTCCATAAAGGACCACTGCCACCGTCCAGGACAGAAACCTTGGAAGACAAATTCCTTTTCAGAAAAGTTACCAAACAAATCTCCCTGTTTTCAGAAAGTAGATGGTACAGCTGCATTTATGCTATGAGGAGCCAACCTTGATTGTGTTAGGGGTCCTCAGTATTTTACCACAGAGCCTGGGTGAGTCAAAGTAAGTTTGTTCTTAGTGTCAGTGACACTGAAACAGAGACATACAAAGCCAAGCCGAAGAGACTTATGATAGATCATTAACCTGGTGACTGTCTATACTTCTTCTTCAGTCATCTTAGGGGACTTGGGCAGCAGGTAACTGGTTTTTGCCTCTCAAATCTGTTCCAAAGCTATCTTACTATTATCCATCCTGTTGCCAATGTCCATCTCAGACCTCAGTCCACTCAGCCTGAGCAATGGGATGGTACTGTGTGTTCTGGATTAGTTCATGATTGGATAAATACATATAAGTAGAAATATCTTATCATCTCAATAAAAGACAAGGAGATGAATAAGTTAACAGCTTTTAAATTAAAATGCAATTAACTTTTGGAAACATTTTATCGTATTTACTTTCAGTTGTCTTTTGTTGTGCTAATTTTGTCTTTCTTTTGTCACATAAATTAAATGTGCTTAAAATTTAAAGGCTATTCAATTTTACTGTAACATTGTCGAATAGCTGCATACAGCACATACATCCAGAAATACTAAAACTTTTACAGTTGAAAAAACTGATTACTTCCTCTTAAATCCTTTCTCGCATTAGTGCACACAATGATCCCTGCCTACAGTATGAAAGGAATTAGACCTCCCCTCTCCCTCAATAGTTTACATTAATCTGTTAGATATTTTACAGGGCATTCTGAATTCAGAGTAAAGTCAAGACCTTGTAGAGAAGTCAGAAGGTAAACAGGGACACTGTAGAAACCTGCTGGTCATACCCAGCATCTAAGCCTTAATGTATGTTATTTCTATTTTCTAGACTATTCTAATTATGTTTTGGGCTATGTAATTTGTATTAATTGCTAAGTCTCTTTTGAAAGGTTATATGGATTGGGCTTGTTTTTCCCCCTAAAGAATTAACATATGAAAGACGGATTCCCAGCATCAGTATTCAGTGATTGCCAACCTGTAAGAGATGGAGGCTTTTGAAGGTGATTGGGTTCTTAGGGAAATGTTCTCTCCAAGGAGACTTAATGTAGTGATGATAAGACTCCAGGTAGTCCTTTGATAGTGAGTTGTGAAAAGATAAGACAGACCTTCTTCTGACTTCTTTAGTGTATTTAGATGGACATATACATAGAATGGTGAGCTACAATATGATATTTAAAATTCTTTTTTAAATTAATATATAATATGATGATTTCTATATGTTTGGCCCAGGGATTGGCACTATTAGAAGGTGTGGCCCTGTTGGAGTATGTGTGTCACTGTGGGTGTGGGCTTTAAGACCCTCATCCTAGTTGCCTAGAAGTCAGTATTCTGCTAGCAGCCTTCAGATGAAGATGTAGAACTCTTAACTCTGCCTGTACTATGCCTGCCTGGATGCTGCCATGCTCCCACCATGATGATGATGGACTGAACCTCTGAACCTGTAAGCCAGCCCCAATTAAATGTTGTTCTTATAAGACTTGCCTTGGTCATGATGTCTGCCCACAGCAGTAAAACCCTAAGACATATAATTGTGTAATTTCCCCCCTCCCAATTCCCACCTACTAACTTATTCTCCTTACTCTCTGTTCTCATGATAGCTTCTTTATTTTCTCTTTGTGTCCTGAACTAAAATTATCCTTTTGTCTCAGAGTCCTTAATAAATGAAACTACAGGCATGTACCATCACATATGGCAGAAATCTCTCTCTCTCTCTCTCTCTCTCTCTCTCTCTCTCTCTCTCTCTCTCCCTCTCCCTCTCTCTCTCTTTCTCTCTCTCTCTCCCTCTCCCTCCCTTCCTCCCACCCCTCCCTGCCCTCTTCATTCCTTCCTTTCCTCCTCCTTCCTTTCTCTCCCCCTGTCTTTTCTGGTTTGCTGAGGCAAAACCATCAAAATCTCCTTTTCTTCATAATCTAAGGGAGGGGGGGACCCCAGACCCAGAGCAAGCAAAACTCCCAACTGCATATAGGACCTAATAACATAGAATTCCTGAAAGATTGGGTATTTTAATACAAATAGAAAGTGGCAGTTCTTTTAATCTACTTGACATTGTCTTCCAGTTTATAATTTGTTTATGATAGACACTCTAAGAAAGTCCGAACCAGATAAATACACAGAAACTGTGCAAATACACAGAACTGTGTATTTTTCTGGTGTTAAAAGATGGCATGTGATGTTGCTTGAATAAACTCCTGGTAGTTGATAAGCTACTGATGGCAAACCCTGTATAACCTGACCTGTGAAGACTGAATTTAGTTACCTACACCCCACAATTACTCATTCACATTACACAAAACAGCTAATAAAAGAAACTCTTGGAGTAGATGTGGGAATATAGAGGAAAAGATAGAAATTCCCATTTCTTTACACATGTTCCAATGCTAAACTAGAAATTTCTTTCAAAAAAAGGTAAAAGGCACCAATGTATGGTTCCATAAAACCACAAGGATTAGGAGAAGAAATCATATAGGCATACTGTAATGATGTAAGCATATTGATGTGCAAATACAAGAGCCACAAAATAGAGAACACAAACACTGTTAGAAGTGAAAGGAGTGACAACTTCAATACTCCATATATAGATAGCATGTGATAGAAGAAAATTCTGGTTGGATTGTGAAGCAAAAGTCAAACCCACAGTGTGTTTCTGAGACCTATTTATAGCAAATAACTCACAAGTATTGGATTGGAATTAAATACTATTCAAATATATTACTTTCTACTCCCTCGGGGTGACTCTCACCAGAGGCATAGTGCACATACCTAATGAACTCCTACATGTCTGTGTGTGACTTAGTTTATTCTATAGGATGGAAAATTCAAACTAAAAGCTTCTACAAATTCAGATATATTTCATCCTAGGCCTTTCCAATAAGCTTATGAAATTATCTCTGTTTACTTCAAAAGCAAGATTTAAGAGCTGACCAAATCTTAAATGGGAGCTTCACAATAAAATATAAATATTGTGGAGAATAGTTGTAGCAAACTATGAAGAGATATATGCATAGAAAAAATATGTATGTTTATCATGTATCATATATGTATGTATTAGTTATGTATATATGTATATATACATTAAATATATGTATATACATACATTATTATAGCTGTATTAGGTGTATATGGTGTGCGTATATATGTATGTGTGTATGTATCTTAGTGTAGCCCAATGCAGCCTTTCTGATGTGCATGTTTCATGATACATGTGTGAACAGAGAGAACAATTTGTGGAAATCAGTTCTTTTCTTCATGTGGGTCCCAGTGATTAAACTTGATTTGTCAGGGTTGCTATTAGTTTCTGGGCTCTCTCACAGGCCCTTAGTATTTACGTTTTATTCTTGTTTACCTGTTTATATTTTTCCCATTTTGTGGTCCTAGGGTTTATTCTTAGACTATTTTTTTTTACTAATTTATTCTCTCATATATTATATTCTCACCAGTTTCCCCTCCTTCTTCTCTTCCCAGTTCATTCCCACCCACCCGCTTCCTCCCCATCCATTCCTCCTCCCTTTCTCATCAGAGAAGGGAAGGCTTCCTTCCAGGGTTATCATCCAAACATCGCATATCAAGTGTAATAAGACTAGGCACTTTTTATCATATTAAAGCTGGAAGAGGCTACCTAGTAAGAGAAAAGGATCCCCAAAGCAGTCAAAGGCATCAGAAGTAATTCCTCCCTACCAGAGTTAGGAATCCCACAAGAATACCAAGCTACACAACCATAGCATTTATGCAGAGGGCCAAGGGTAGACCCAGGCAGGCGCCTTGATTGTCTATTCAGTCTCCGTGAGCCCCTAATGGATCCAGGTTAGTTGATACTGTTGGTTTTCTTTTGGTGTCCTTGACCCCTCTGGCTCCTATAATCCTTCCTCCCTCTCTTCTACAGGATTCCTGGAGCTCTGCCTAATATTTGGCTGTGAGAGTGGCTAATGAGTGACTATTCCACCTTGAGACCCATGCCACAAGAGGGAGCCCACCTCTGGCACTGCCTGGAGGACCAGAAGTCAGAGGCCAGTTAGCTTAGTCACCTTGGATAGAAATAAACATAGCTGGAAAAAAAATGTCAATGAAATTATTCCTCATGGTATTCTTCTATACTCATAGATTGGTGCCTAACCAAATTATCACCAGAGGGGCTTCATTCAGCAACTAATAGAAACAGACAGTCTTAGACTTTTACAAACGCTGAGCAAGCACTCTAGGACTAGCCACAACAAATCTGCATTAGTTTCTTTTATTAAAATATATTCCACATAGGGCCTCACTTTATGTTCCAGATATATTTTCCTCTGTTCCTTGTGCTTTGGTGTCAAGAATAAAAAAAAAAAACCAACATTTTGCTTAAGACAATGACAGAAAAGAAGTTTTCTTCATTTTTTGGTGAATTATTTATCACATTTCCCTCTATTAAGTATTTGATTCATTTTGAGTTAATTTCTGGATATAGTAGGAAGAAGGCAGCTAACTGATTGTTTTCTGTGTGTATATCCAGTTGCTTCTTACTGTGTTTTAACCTATTTATATATTGGATGTGCTTGTTCATATTCTCTTTGAAGTCATTGATATGTTTTACAAATAAAGTTTTGAGTTCATCATCTGTCATTTTAAAATATTTGTGTCATTAAATTTGATAATTAAAGATTTAGATCTTTTAGAGGAGTTGTGTACTTTGTTTTTACATATTTCTGTGCTGTTATTTGCATATCTGTTGTGATGGCAATCTCTTCTGTTGTTATTTTGGAGTCTAAAAAGAGAGCAGTACACGTCTTGGGGCATTAAAACATGGCACCACTCAGAGAGGAGAACGTGAACAATACTAAACCACTAGTTTGGAGTCATTGGTCTCTGCTATGGTTAACCTGCTTTTTATCAAAAAGGGCAGAACCACAAACCAAGCAACCTTTACCATCTGTCTAAATCTGTGGTTGCCTGGGTTTGAATCCATCCCACCTCTAACCATTCCTGCCTTCCTGTGCCCATGTCTCACCTAGAGGCTCTGATAGGTTGATTCTAGGATCCGTGCCTTGGGACAGTTCTTTGTTCTCAGTTCTTTAAGGAATAAGTGTCCCTCAAGATGTCCCATGGCCACATGACCACAGTCCTCCAGACATGGCACATGACAAAATGTATCTACTCTCCACTGTTGACCAATACCAGAAGATTAACTGTCTCATTAAGAACTCCAGATTAATTTCTGGTTTCTGAAAACTATAGGCTCATCCTGTGCACCATTCTTTCTTTTTTTTATCATGTCTCTGTCTTAACATATGAATGAGGATTCTTTATTTCTTTTTCTTCCTCCACTTAAGTGTCATGTGGCAGGAGCCTTCTGATGCTCCCTCCATTTACTGAGTTTTATTTCTTTTTACCTTCAGGTCACCTATCACCATTGCCTTGTGATTTTTCACCTTTTCTCTCTGCAATAGAAACTACTCTTTGTTATCCAAGCATGGATCTTGACATATGGAGTCAACTTAACATCTTCCATTTACTCTAGAACCACTCTCTCAGAAATTATTAAGCAATATATTATTAAACATAGTCACATAGCAGATTTTTTGGACTTATTTCTGCTATATATCTGAAATTTTGCCTTATGCCTAACATCCCCTAAGTCTTGACCCAGTTCTCTGGTACTTATCATTCTATCCATTGCTTCCATGAAATCTACTGTTTAGAGTCCACATTTAAGTTAAAACATAAAGCATTTGTGTTTTAGTTAGGGTTTCTATTGTTGTGAAGAGACACCATGACCACTACAACTCTTATCAAGGAAAATATTTAATTGAAGCTGGCTTATGTTTCAGAGGTTCAGTCCATTATCATCATGGCAGGAAGCATGGCAGCATGCAGGCAGACATGGTGATGGAGGAGTTGAGAGTTCTACGTCCTGATCCACAGGTAGCAAAAGGAAACTATGTGCCACACTGGGCATAGAGTGAGCATAGGAGACCTCAAAATCTGTCCCCACAGTGACACACTTCCTCCAACAAGGTCACAACTACCCCAACATGGCCACTCCTCCTAATAGTGCTACCCCTTATGGAGCAATCATTTAAACACATGAGTCTATGGGGACATACATATTCAAACCAACACAATTGCTTTCGTATGTACCTCACTTAGCTAACTTAACCAAACATTTTCCAACTTCTTCCTCATTTACAGCATGGCAGAATCCCCTTTGATAAAACTTAGCAGTATTCCTACTGTGTCCTTCATCACCTGGGGAGACCACCAGTTTGTGCCTCAGCTCCCCCTCACTGAAGAAAGCAGAAGCAATCATGTTGTTCAGCATGCTTACTTTCTATATTTTACAAACACATACTTTCATTGGCTTTGTCTACAATCTCAGAAATCATTGTTTTATATAAGCTGTTGACTCCCCACCTCTGATTTAGGATGTAAAATTCTCATTTTTTCATCCCTTGTAGACAGAGATAGAATCTCTTAGAGTCAGAATTCTTTTTTTTTTAAGGAATATAGAGTGTCTATATTTAGCAAGATTTTTATGAAAGCTCACAAGAAGAACATTGGAAGTAAGATTTGTAGCCGACTGTACAAAAAGATCTTTCTGCTTCTCAGGAAGCCAGACTTCAGAAAGGCGTTTCTTTTTTCTTTCTGGCATTGTTGTGCCTGGATTTGAAGCTCAAAAGTTACTATAAAGAAAAGAATTCTGAACACAATGTTCCTAGCCGTAGAAATACCTAAAGTCCACAAATTAACCTTCTACTTTGAATTATGTGTATGTATATAGGCATTCCTTCTGAAAATGACACTCCCTTTGTAACCTCCAGTATGCATTCACTCTGGTCTCGATGTACCACAGAGATTGTACAGAGATTGTCTGTATTGAAATATTGAAATATGGCTTCAGTCTTGCAGAAATTGTACATAAGCTATTTGTTACCTATTAATAATGTCAATGTTCCCAGTTGTGTGGCTGCTGTAGAGTGAGACTGAGTGACACATAACCAGCTATCTGAAAGCCAGAGTACAGAACTACATTTTCTAAAATTGTCCATAGCACTATCTTCATGCCTCATGCCATTATGCAAGGTTTCACATCCCACGACAGGAGATGCAGCTTAATTAGCCATTGGAATCTGAAAGGGCTTATGACTCAACTGCTAATCAATAGAGTATGGTGGAAATGACTCAACATGAGTTCTATGTGTTGGTCAAAGAAAGAGATGTGACATCTACCTTGTGTACAAAAAGTGCTCCTTAGAGCCTGAGTCATCAAGTGTGGAGCCTGAGTGCTGGGCAGCCTACCAGGGGCATCATGGACCTCCAAAGGTCAGTCCTCTTAATATCTGCAGGGACGGTAGTGAATTGATTGCCCCTTTATTGGATCCAGCCTTCAGACATAGTCAGGTTTTTCCAGCTGAGGTCTCAGAAAGGCTAGCACTGATTTGCTGACTTTGAAATCCCATCCTTAGAGTTGGCTATTTTTTACGTACTAAGTTTGGGGTGGTTTTGTTATTCAGAAAAGAATGTGAACATATGGATCAACCACCCCCCTAGTCATAAAAACATCCTTCTACCATATGATCAAATCATATATTGCTGGCTAAATCACATTGATGATTTCTTTTTTGTTTATTTCCAGCATGTACACTATTTGTTTGTTTGTTTGTGTGTTTGTGTGTGTGTAAGTGTGTATGTATCATGAATATTTTATTAGTTACTTTTCTGTTGCTGTGACAAAATACCATGTCAAGTTCAACTTAAGGAAGAATTCATTTTAGCATATGGTTTCAGACGGTTAGATGTTCATGATGGCAGAGAAGGCATGAGAGCAGGAGCAGGGAGCTGAGAACGTACTCCTCTGCTGCTCACATAGGAAGCAGATACTGCAAACTGGAAGTGAGGCAAGGTTGTAAGTTTTTATGGTCTTCCATCCCGTAGTGTAGCACGTCCAGCAAGGCTTTACATCCTGGAAAATGTATAGTTCTATAGCCTATCCAGACAGTGCCACCAGCTGGGGAATCAAGTGTTCAAATATATAAGTCAATTGGAACAGTTCTTATTAAAATTACCACATCTATAATTAAGTTGGTTTGTGTTTCTCATCTACATGAGGAGGAGTTTGTTGAATGTCAGATCCATAAAACTCAGAAACCAGATAGTTATCAGAAACAATAGTCACCCTGAATAAAATAATTTGTAGAGCCTTTGTTTCCACTGCAAAAGCAGAGACAACTACTTTTCCAAATATGCTGATGTCAAATAGATCCAACAACCAAGATTTCCCACAGACAAGCTATGATTCCATTCTATCTAGAGCAGTGGTTCTTAGCCTCCCTAATGCTGTGACCCTTTAATATAGTTCCTAATATTATGATGACTCCAACCATACAATTATTTTTATGGCTACTTCATACCTGTAATTTTGCTCCTGTTATGAACCATAAAGATTTGCCAAAGGGGATGAGACCTACAGGTTGAGAACCACTGGTCTTGAGACTGGTCTATGATGGTTGCTCTTTTGGTTTTATATGAGTATGTTTATTAAGCATGCAGCAAGCAAAAGTCAAATAACAAATAGCAAGTCGCAGATAGCATTATCTATCAGCTAATTGGTTGAGAGTATCCAACAGAGTTCCAGATTGAGAAGCCCAGGTGGAGTAGAGTGCTTTCCCTTGTGTGAGGCATCGAAGTAAAAGAGCGCATAGCAAGCGGCAGACAGCAAAACAGTGAATCTAGTGCTTACAACACCTAGCACGAGTGCCTGGCAAAGTCCTAGTGAAACAGCCTTGCTGCAGTTCCTGATTCAGGTTTCTAGAACAGACCATTCTCTCCATAGATTTGACAGTAACCAAGGGTAATTCCCCATAGATGCCAGAACCCCAGTTGGAGGGATGATTTTGAGGTGAAGGCTGACTGTTGTTGATAATGTCTGAGAATTCACTGTTTTTACATGCTAACCCTGCCAGATACTTTTGGGCTCCTGTTTGTTGTACAGGGCAAACCTCAGTGGGCCCAGAGTTCAAAGCAATGGCACAGATTGACAGGATGGGAAACAAGCTGAGAGCTATTTGAGAGCTTAGTGCCCAAGCCCATTGCCTGGAAGCAAGGGGCAGTCATTAAGCTGAGGCAATCGTTTTTCCCCCTCTCAGGAATCCTACTTAACTTTGCTCTCTGATATCTATGCTTTCTTTATATCTGCTTTTTCATAATCTAGCTGCTCTAAAATTCTCCTTGTTAGTTTACAGCCATCATTTCTATCTTTGGGGATATGGATTCAATTTCCTAGATAATAAGACATTCACTAGTGCATGGGAATCCAAAGAAGGAATGGTCATCCATTTGCACTTTTTGCCCAGATTATGATACACACACACACACACACACACACACACAAAACCAAAAATAACAAAAGAAAGTAATTTATCCAAGCAAGCCTCTCTTGTGAACCTAGCTATCTAATAGCTAAGGACTTTTTTGTTCGTTTGTTTTGGACTTTTTGGGTTTTTTTTTTGTTGTTCATTTGTTGCAAAAATACTTATTCCACTAAAGTACTCGCAATAACCTCAGATATACTCTTAGTAGGAACTTTCATGGGAATATTGTGGAACTTATTCTCATCAGAGAGACATGATAGTGATAGGTTCAAGACTGGCTGGAGAAAGAGTAAGCTGTGAAGAATCGGAGAATGAAATCAGTGTTTCAAATTCTTTTGTAGTTATATTCATACACATAGGAGTGCTTAGTTTTTGATCATGGGATAGGTAGAGAGCTCCCACCTGTCATGTTTCCTCAAGGATTTGAAGCAGAAACAACTACCTTTCTTTCTCTATTGCTGATAACCTTGTAGGTGTCTCTTTGCTTAATATCAATGTTATGGTTTGTATATGCTTGGCCTATTAGAAGGTGTGGCCCTGTTGGAGTAGGTGTGTCACTGTGGCAGTGGGCTTTAAGACCCTCATCCTAGCTGCCTAGAAGTCAGCATTCTGTTAGCAGCCTTCAGATGAAGATGTGGAACTCTCAGCTCTGCCTGCATCATGCCTGCCTAGGTTCTGCCATGGTCCCACCTAGATGATGATGGACTGAACCTCTGAACCTGTAATCCAGCCCCAGTTAAATGCTGTTATTATAAGACTTGCCTTGGTCATGATGTCTGCTCACAGCTATAAAGCCCTAACTAAGACAATCATCAAAGAATATTCTCTATTTTCCTCCAGTTCCCTTGACTACCCTTTACAATGCATCCTTAAGAATTAGAATAAATTTGATTCGAGAATACAAGAATTTTTAAAAATTGGAAATGAAAACATCATCTTGAAGGTTTCCCTAATATTTAAAAAGGATTTATTTATTTTATTTTATGTGTATGAGTGTTTCGACTGCATGCATGTATATGAATCACATGTATGATTACTGCCCATGGAGTTTAGAAGTGGGTGTTAGATGCCCTTCAACTAGAGTTACAGGCAGCTATAAATCACCATGTGGGTGATGGGAACTGGACCCTGGTCCACAGAGAGCAATGAGTGCCTCTCCAAGCACTCTTGCTAAGCTCAAGGACTAGTGATAGGAGATGCACATGGGACACTGACACCAAGTGTTCCTCAGTGGTAATGACACCAGCTGATTTTGAGGTTCTGGATCATCTGTCAAATGTTTCTGCTATGTGCTTTCCTCATACTTTCTGGCTCTTTCCTGTCCTGTGGCTTCCAAACTCTACTGCTTGGAGAAATGGCACCATGGGCAGGTGGGACCAGCACCCAAACAGGCCATGGGAAGGTCCCAAATCACTTTCACCCATGTCTCGAAACTGTCTGTGTTCCTTATTCTCACCATAGCACATGAAGGTTGTTGATTCAATGCCCACCATTATTCATTTCCTTTGCAGCTGCTGAGAAGGTTCAAGGTCTGTAACAGTATGAGTGACTGATTATTAAAATGGTGTAAAGACCCTTTAATTGACTCCATAGAAACAGCCTATCAAAGCTGCCTCTGCTCTCCAAAAGCAGCCATCTCTAAATGTGTGCTGTACTATGCACTGGGCTCTGAGTTTATGACAAATTATTAGTACCTCCAATGAACTCATACTTATCTAGAGTCAACCAAAAACAGTGTGACATGGCAAGAGATGAAGGCTTTTGGAAACAAGGGGACACCTGGGATACCAGTTGGAAAGAGTGAATGGGAGAAGCCAGGAAATTTTTCAATATCTTTCTGCAAGATTAATTCATTTTGGTAATGCTTTCTTTCTACCACTAGTAATTTTCCTCCTAATTAAGTACATTTTAATATAAATGTACTTTCTTTGATTTCAAAATTAATGCTCACAAGCTCATCAAATGCTGCCAAGTCTGGCAACCTGAGTTCGTTGTCTTAGGACCAACATAGTGGAAAGAGAATAATTCCTACAAGTTGTCCTCTGATCATCATATGCACATAACGACATGCAGGCATCCATACACATGCACACATGCATAAGAAGTAAGTAAATAAAATTGTAACAAGGGCCAAGGAGATATTTCAGCAAGTGAAGGCATTTCCAGTCTGAGAACCCACAGGATAGAGCAAACTTTCACAAGTTGTCCTCTGATCTCTGCATACATGTGCACCCACAGCCACATCTCCCACAGATACTTACCATACAATGCATAAAATATAATAGAAGGACCATGACTAAATAACATGTAATCAAAGTGTTAAGTTGATTCTCATGGGATGGGATTGTCCCCATTTTTATATCATTTTATCAAGTTATGATCTATTCTTACCAAGCTGTGTTCTTGGACTTGGACACCCAGGCGTGGCAGGGTCAAGCTGTCTGTGTGGTAATTGTTTTTGTCTGTGTTCGTTAGTATGGTATCTTTCTGTGTTCTTGGACTTAGACTGACTCAGACTGATGACATATTTTGGATATTGGACAGACTGAAAGGCAAGTCAGTTACTCTCTGCTTCTCTGAATGACCCACCCATAGGGACCTTCAACTTGCAGGTGACCAAAGCAGTAGAGGAGAGTCATTAGGCCAGAATACCTCTGGCCCCTGGACCAGGTGCCCTATATAATTACCTGGAAGAATCTAGTGGAGGATCCCCCTCCCCCCTCATAGATAAAAGCCATTCTTTTCCCAAGACTCACCTCACAGGTTCTGGCCTTCATGAAAAAGGTCGGAGGAGAAAGTTTTAGAGGTGGGTTCTTTCTTCCCACCGTATGTCCAAGGCAGGATCTTCCTTATTGTTTCTGTTGACAGATTGTGTGTTCCAGACTAGCTGCCCCATGACCTTCCTGGCTATTGTGTTTCTGCTTCCCTTCTTATGTCAGGAGTGTTACAATTTCAAATGCTTAGTACCTCATTTGGCTTTTCACATGTGTTTTGGGGTTCAAACTCAGGTCATCAGGCTTTTGTGGCAACAACAACAACAACAACAACAACAACAAAAAAACCAAACAAAAAATCCACTTTTACCTTTTAACTTCTGAGTCATTTCTCTGACTTACTGGAAACTGTTCTGCCTAAAAAATGGATCTCTGCTTCTCTATTTATTTATGGTTTCCTTCAACTGTGTGATGAGGTCATGATAGATGTTTATTTTAAGTTAAAATCTAATCATTCACTATTTTCTCTTTTGCTTCACATTGCATATATTTTAGTTCTTCAGACAAGATAGCCTTTCCTACAGTTCTATTTCCTTACAACAAAATGGTATAGTAGCAGTCACCACATTAGATAATTTTATTCTTACTTGGTACAGCCTTTATTAGTCCATCACACTAGAAAGAATAAGAAACCAAATATGTATACTAGCCCATATACACACACGTTGTTAGAACTTTTAGTAAACGTTAACATGAGTATCTCTAACAAACTTCAAATACATTAAAATCAGTCTTTCTGGCATTATTCCATTATGATGTGGAGAATGTTATCCATTCCTCACACCAAAGGTGAGAATTCTGCCACTCCCCATCTACCATCCATTTAACTCTCTTATTACTTAACATACACATATACATACACACACATTATACACATATGCACATACATACATTATATATATCACATGTTCTATATATAAATATTTTATATTTATAAATATATTATATAAATGTATATTATATATAAACATGTATGTGCATGGTCTAATGTTCTTTAGACTCATGTTCCTCATTCTATTTAGTAAAGAGTTGTGTGTGTGTATGTGTGTGTGTGCGCATAAGAACGAGTTTATTTTGAAGCATTATGTACTCTATTCCCATATCCTTCCTATCCTTAATAATGTCCTAAAAATTTGGTTTGAACTGTCTTTTTCATGGCTTCTGTGATTGTTGAATGAAAATAGCCTCTATCAGCTAGATGTTTGAATAATTGATTTTCAGTCTATACCGCTGTTTGGAAAGAATTAGAAGGTATGGATGTATTGGAGGATGCATCACTTTAACCCTCTAAAATCACAAGCACAATTAAATACTGTCCTTTGCAAGTTTCTCTGGTCATAATGTTTTGTCACAACAATAGAAAAATGACTAAGATAGGTTTTTTTTGTTATATTTGTTATTATGTGTCTTGTGTCCAAGGAAGA
The DNA here is from genome assembly GCA_036184385.1 of Tokudaia muenninki. Lineage (NCBI taxonomy): Eukaryota > Metazoa > Chordata > Mammalia > Rodentia > Muridae > Tokudaia > Tokudaia muenninki. Next base: position 15,191,440 of record BTHS01000022.1, read on the forward strand.
GTTCTGGTTGTAAATAGACCTTGTTTCCTTGAGAGAAGTGGTTGGATATGGTATATTTTATGATTATCATGCAGATTAAGATGACTAGTGATGCTCTTCATATTACCTGTCACTTTTCTGGTCATCTGTTCCCTTGATTTATTAATTAATAATAGAAAAATGTTGAAATCTACCATTACCACTATGGACATTTCCATAACAGTTTCCAGATAGGGACAAACATATGAATTGTCATAGCCACTTGGAGAATTGACCTATTAGTCTCAGTGCAGTGCCTTGCTTTAGCCCTAGTCATTTCTCCTGGCTCTGATATTTGCTTCACTCAGTGCAGTGCCTTGCTTTAGCCCTAGTCATTTTTCCTTGCTCTGATATAGCTGCTGTGTCATTTTTGGAGGATTAACATCAGCAATGTAAACCTCTCTCCATCCCCTTTTGAGTCTTTGAATTGAATATGAGTATGAGCATCCTGCATAAAATTATGGGCATGTTTTGTAAGTCACTCTGAATTTTCATGTCAGTAAGAGGAATATGGGAACAATCACCATTTAAGGAGAATTTTTATATAATTGGCCCTATATGAATCATATTTAATATCAACTTCTATTCATTTCATTTATTTTTATTGTTGTTTCTTTGTACCTCTTGTATTTTAGACTATATTGGTTTTAATGAACCTCATGTGATCAGTACTTACACTCATTATATTCATTATAATGCTTTTAAAATTGATTTGCTGGGCTCCCTGGACCTAAGTCCACCAAAAAATAGGACAATATCACATAATATCTAGTGCTTATATCTAACAACAGAGTGCTCCCAAGTGCTTCTTAATGTTCCTGGTAGTCATTTCTGTCATTCATATAACTACAATCATACTTTCTTCTTCTTAGTCCCATTTTACAACACACAAGTTTAAAAACTCTAAAACAGCGCCATGTAATTCCACTAGTACATTTACTAAGACTTGTTCTTTCTTTATGATAAAATCTAAGCTGAAAAAGGTTTTTACTTATTACTATAATTTTTATTTTAGCCATAACTTTTAAATTTTATGTCCAAAATGATAGCTTTCCATAAGAAGTATATAACAAAATTAGTGTCTTTATCATGATTATTTTCCTTGTTGTTTTAAAAACAATTATTTCAGGACAGATTTTTATTAGAAATAATCTTTATTCACATTTCAAATGTTGTCCCCTTTCCTGGTCCCCCCGCCCAAAAAAAAGTCCCATAAGCCATCTCCCCACCCCATGTTCCCCAATCAACCCTCCCCCGCTTACCTGTCCTGCTATTCCCTACAATGCAGCATCCAGTCTTCCCAGGACTAAGGGCATCTCCTCCCTTTGATGTGCAACAAGGCCATCCTCTGCTGCCTATGAGTTTGGAGCCATGGGTAACTCCAGGTGTACTCTTTGGTTGATGGTTTTTTCCCTGGGAGCTCTGGGGGTACTGGGTGACTCATATTGTTGTTCCTCCTATGGTGCTGCAAACCCCTTCAGCTCCTTGGGTCCTTTCTCTAGCTCCTCCATTGGGGACCATGTGCTCATTTCAATGGATGGTTGAGAGTGTACCCCTCTGTGTTTGTCATGTACTAGCAGAGCCTCCCAGGTGACAGCTATATCCGGCTCCTCTCAGCAAGCACTCATGGGCATCCACAATAGTGTGTCAGTTTTGTAACTGTATAGGGGATGGATCCCTATGTGGGGTAGTCTCTAGATAGTCTTTCCCTCAGACTCTGCTCCACACTTTGTATCTCCTTCTGTGGTTATTTTGTTCCCCTTTCTAAGAAGGACCAGAGTATCCATACTTTGTTCTTCCTTCTTCTTGGTTATCATTTGATATGTGAATTATGTCTTTGGGTATTCCAGGCTTCTGGGCTAATATCCACATATCAGTGAGTGCATACCATGTGTGTTCTTTTGTGATTGGGTTACCTCACTCAGGATGATCTTTTCCATTTCCACCATTTGGTTAAAAATTTCCTGAATTCATTGTTTTTAATAGCTGAGCAGTATTCCATTGTGTAAATATACCACAACTTCTGAATCCATTCCTCTGTTGAGGGACATCTGGGTTATTTCCAGCTTCTGGCTATTATAAATAGGGCTGCTGTGAACATAGTGGAGCATATGTCCTTATTACATGCTAGGGAATCTTTTGGGTATAAGCCCAGGAGTGGTATAACAGAGTCCTAGAGTAGTATTATGCTCAGTTTTCTGAGGAACCACCAAACTGTGGTTGTACCAGCTTGCAATCCCACCAGCAGTGGAGGAGTGTTCCTCTTTCTTCACATCCTCTCCAGCATTTGCTCTCTCCTGAGTTTTTGATCTTAGCCATTCTGACTAGAGTGAGGTAGAATCTCAGTGTTCTTTTATTGGCATTTCACTGATGACTAAAGATGTTGAACATTTCTTTAGGTGCTTCTCAGCCATTAAATATTCCTCAGGTGAACATTCTCTGTTTAGCTCTGTACTCCATTTTTTAATAGGGTTTTTTGGTTCTCTGGAATCGAACTTATTGACTTCTTTGTATATATTGGATATTAGCCCTCTGTCAGATGTAGGGTTGGTAAAGATCTTTTCCCAATTTTCTGGTTGCCATTTTGTCCTATTAACAGTGTCCTTTGCCTTACAAAAACTTTGTAACTTTATGAGGTCCCATTTGTCAATTCTTGATCTTAGAGCATAAGCTATTGGCATTCAGTTCAGGAAGTTTTCCCCTGTGCCGATATGTTCAAGGATCTTCCCCAGTTTGTTTTCTATTAGTTTCAGTGTGTCTGGTTTTATGTGTTGGTCCTTGATCCACTTGGACTTGAGCTCAGTGCAAGGAGATAAGAATGGATCAATTTGCATTCTTCTGCATGCTAGCCACCAGTTGAAACAGCACCATTTGTTGAAAAGGCTATTTTTTTCTACTGGATGGTTTTAGCACCTTTGTCAAAGATCAAGTGACTATAAATGGGTGGGTTCATTTCTGGGTCTTCAACTCTATTCTACTGATCTATATGCCTGTCACTATAACAATACCATGCAGTTTTTAACACTATTACTCTGTAGTACTGTTTGAGGTCCTGGATACTGATTCCTCCATAATTTCTTTTACTGTTGAGAAAAGTTTTAGCTATCCTGGGTTTTTTGTTATTCCAGATGAATTTGAGAATTGCTCTTTCTAACTCTATGAAGAATTGAATTGGAATTTTGTTGGGGATTGCATTGTATCTGTAAATTGCTTTTGGCAAGGTGGCCATTTTTACTTTATTAATCCTGCCAATCCATGAACTTGGGAGATCTTTCCATCTTCTGAGGTGTTCTTCAATTTCTTTCTTCATAGACTTAAAATTCTTGTCATACAGATCTTTCACTTGGTTGGTCAGAGTCACACCAAGATACTTTATATTGTTTGTGACTATTATGTAGGAGGTTGTTTATCTAATTTCTTTCTCAGCCTGCTTATCCTTGGAGTATAGGAAGGCTACTGATTTTTTTTGACATAATTTTATATCCAGCCACTTTGCTGAAGTTGTTTATCAGCTGTAGTTCTCTGGTAGAGTTTTTTTTGTTCGCTTAAGTATACTGTCATATCATCTCCAAATAGTGATAATTTGATTTTTTTCCTTTCCAATTTATATCCCTTTGACCTCCTTTTGTTGTCTAATTGCTCTAGATAGAACTTCAAGAACTTTATTGAATGGATAAGGAGAGAGAGGGCATACTTGTCTAGTCCCTGATTTCGGTAGGATTGCTTCAAGTTTCTCTACATTTAGTTTGCTGTTGTCTACTGATTTGCTCTATATTGGTTTTACTATGTTTAGATATGAGCCTTCAGTTCCTGATCTTTCCAAGACTTTTAACATGAAAAGATGCTGATTTTGTCAAATGCCTTTTCAGTATCTAATGAAATGACAATGTGTTTTTTTTTTTGAGTTTGTTTATGTAGTGGATTACATTGATGGATTTCAATATAATGAACCATCCCTGAATCCCTGGGATGAAGCCTACCTGATCGTGGTGAATTATAGTTTTGATGCATTCTTGAATTCGATTGGCCAGAATTTTGTTGAGTATTTTTGCATCGATGTTCATGAGGGAGATTGGTCTGAAGTTCCCCTTCCTTGTTTGTTCTTTGTTTGGTTTAGGTATAAGCGTTATTGTGGCTTCATAGAATGAGATGGGTAGTGTTCCTTGAGTTTCTATTTCGTGGTATAGTTTGAAAAGTATCCATATCAGCTCTTCTTTGAACCCATCTGACCCTGGGTTTGTTTTTGATGGGAGACTATTAACGACTGATTCTTTTTCCTCAGTACTTATGGGACTATTTAGATGGTTTATCCTGTTTTAACTTTGGCACCTGGTGTGTATCAAGAAAGTTGTCCATTTTGTCCTGATTTTCAAAGTTTGTTGAGTATAAGTTCTTGTAGTAGGATCTGATGATTTTCTGAATTTCCACAGTTTCTGTTGTTATATCTCCTTTTTCATTAATGATTTTATTAATCTGGGTGGTGCTTCTTTGCCCTCTGGTTAGTCTGGCTAAGGGTTTATCTGTCTTGTTGATTTTCTCAAAGAACCAACTCCTGGTTTTGTTGATTCTTTATATAGTTCTTTTTGTTTCTATTTGGATTATTTCCTGCCACCTACTCCTCTTGGATGTAATTGCTTCTTTTTGTTCTAGAGCTTTCAAGTGCTCTGTCAAGCTGTTAGTGTAGGCTCCCTCCATTTTCTTTTTGGAGGCACTTAGAGCTATGAGTTTTCCTCTTGGCACTTCTTTCATTGTGTCCCATAAGTTTTGGTATGATGTGTCTTCATTTTCATTAAATTCTAAAAAGTCTTTAATTTCTTTCTTTATTTCTTCTTTGACCAAGCTATCGTTGAGAAGAACATTGTTCAAAGTCCACGTGTATGTGTGTTTTCCATTGTTTTTCTTTGTGCTTAAGACTAGCCTTAGTCTGTGGTGGTCTGATAAGGTGCACGGAATAATTTCAATATTTCTGTATCTGTTGAGACCTGTTTTGTGACCAATTATATGGTCAATTTTGGAGAAGGTGCCATGAGGAGCCGAGAAGAATGTATATTCTTTTGCTTTAGGGTGGAATGTTCTATAAATGTCTGTTAGAACCATTTGGTCCATAACTTCAGTTAGTTTCATTGTGTCTCTGTTTAGTTTCTGTTTCCATGATTTGTCCATCGCTGAGAGGGGGGTGTTGAAGTCTCCTGCTATTATTGTGTGGGGTGCAATGTGTGCTTTGAGCTTTAGTAAAGTTTCTTTTTTGAATATGGGTTCTCTTGCATTGGGAGCATAGATGTTCAGAATTGAGAGTTCATCTTTGTAGACTTTTCCTTGGACTAGATTGAAGTGACCCTCCTTATCTTTTTTGACAACTTTTGGTTGAAAGTCAATTTTATCCTATATAAGAATGGCTACTCCAGCTTGTTTCTTGGGACCATTTGCTTGCAAAATTGTTTTCCAACCTTTAACTCTGAAGTATTGACTGCCTTTGTTACTTAGGTGGGTTTCTTGTATGCAGCAAAATGTTGGGTCCTGCTTACGTATCCAGTCTGTTAGTCTATGTCTTTTTATTGGGAGAATTGAGACCATTGATGTTAAGAGATATTAAGGACAAGTGATTGTTGCTTACTGTTATCTTCTTTGTTCAAGGGGAAATTCTGTTTGTGTAGTTATTTTCTATTGGGTTTGTTGAAAGATTACTTTATTGCATTTTCTATGGTGTGGTTTCCTACCTTGTGTTGGTATTTTCCACCCATTATCCTTTGTAGATCTGGATTTGTGGAAAGATATTGTGTAAATTTGGTTTTATCATGGAATATCTTGGTCTCTCCATCTATGGTGATTGAGAGTTTTGCTGGGCATAGCAGTCAGGGCTAACATTTATGTTCTCTTAGGGTGTGTATGACATCTGCCCAGGATCTTCTAGCTTCCATAGTTTCTGGTGAGAAGTTTGTTGTAATTCTGATAGGTCTGCCTTTATATGTTACTTGATCTTTTTCCCTTACTGCTTTTAATATTCTTTCTTTGTTTAGTGCATTTGGTGTTTTGATTATTATGTGACGGGAGGAATTTCTGCTCTGGTCAAGTTGGTTTGGAGTTCTATAGTCTTCTCATATGTTCATGGGCATCTCTTTCTTTAGGTTAGGGAAATTTTCATCCATAATTTTGTTGAAGATGTTTACTGGCCCATTAAGATGTAAATCCTCATTCTCTTCTATACCTATAATCCTAAGGTTGGGTCTTCTCATTGTGTCCTGGATTTCCTGGATGTTTTGGGTTACCAGATTTTTACATTTTGTATTTTCTTTGACTGTTGCGCCAATGTTTTCTATGGAATCTTCAGCATCTGAGATTCTTTCTTCTTTCTCTTGTATTCTATTGTTGATGCTTGCATCTATGACTCCTGAATTCTTGCCAAGGTTTTCTATGTGAAGAGACATTTCATTTTGTGATTTCTTTATAGTTTCTACTTCCATTTTTAGATCTTGGATAGTTCTGTTCAGTTCCTTCACTTGTTTGTGTTTTCCTAAAATTCTTTAAGGGATTTTTGTGTTTCCTCTTGAAGTGCCTCCACAAGTTGACCCATGTTCTCCTGTGTTTGATTTAGAGATTTTTGTGATTCCTCTTTAAGGGATTCTGCATGTTGACCCATGTGTACTCAGGTATGCAGGTACTCCGTGAGACCTGCTCTCTTGTGGTTGTGTTTGGGTGTGTTGCTCTGTGGCCCCGATAAATTCTGGGTTCAGTCAAAAATTGTAATACTCCTGTCCCAGGCTTCTCCTAGGCTCTTGTGTCCTCAGGGTTTCTGGCTGTTTCCTCTGAGCTGTAGGTGTGGTCCTACCTGTGCTGTCTGGCCTCTCTGCACTCCTGAATTGTTAGCTACCTCTGTGTGCCACTTGGATATGGCACACTGAGCTAGAGGATAGTCCCAAGCTAGAGACAGAAACTGGAGGTCTTCTGCCAGAGGGTACCAGGCGTGCTTCTCTGAGCAGACAGGGTGGTTATACCTGTGCATTCAGGCCTCTCAGCACTCCTGGCTGTTTAAGCTACTTCCCTGAACCACTTGGGTTCAGGGCAGTTTTATTATGGATAAGTTAACTTTATTTTTATTCCTTTGATAAAGTTTTTTATTCCTTTCTTAATGAATGAATCTTAATGAATACTGTGCTGGATACAGAACTTCCAAAAAGTGTGTGTTTCTCTTAATGAACACATTAAGTAGTTCACTCACCCCTCTGTACTTTCACATGAGTTGATGTTAGAAATCTGTTGTAATTCTGACCCATTTTCCTTTAGAAGTGAGGTTACTTGTAGTTCTAAAATATTTATTAAAGATTTCATCATTACTTGTTTATTTCTACAGTTTGAATATGACTGAATTTGTGGTATTTTCAAGTTATGTATTAATGGTACATATAATCTTCTATCTTCTTTTTCTTTCTCATAGTTAGATCAATACGTCAAAAGCTCCACCTCTGAGGTCCCAGAACATGCCCTTGCAACCTGAAAGATAAAATATACTGATTTTGTGGGGTGAAATTTGTCATTTCTCTAATTCCTTATCATATTACAGTCATTTCCCCCTCTCACAGAAATGGGTGTTATAGAAATCAAATCTGCTAGTATAGGAAAGATAAGGTTTTAGTTTCCTAAATAAAATTCTGATACCAACGACCAGAAACAGAGAGAAATCTCAAACTATAAAGAAAAAAATGTACTTCCCATCTTTCTTCTCTTCTTCACTCTGCTTAAATAATGTTCCTAGAACAGAATTACAGTATATTCCATAAAGGAACATTAACAACATCAAGTACATTAAGGTTGTTATACTAAACTATATACATATATGTATACAGCATATTGCTCAGTTATATTTAAGTCACTTTAGACTTAAACAATACCAACTACACAGCATTGAACTGGAAGATACTTGTACCAGGAAAGAACATGGGATCAGATAACAGGGTCCAGAAGACCTGAAAAGTTAGGCTTGACCTAGTAGTTATAGGTTGATCATTTCTTTTCTAGAGATTTTCTCCTTCTAAAATTGTTTCTATAGGTTGATCATTTCTTTTCTAGAGATTTTCTCCTTCTAAAATTGTTTCTGGAGGTAAGTATACTGGCTGTTTTGTGTGTCAAATTGACAAAACTGGAGTTATCACAGAGAAAGGAGCTTTAGGTGAAGAAATGCCTCCATGAGATCCAGGTCTAAGGCATTTTCTCAATTAGTGATCCACAGGGGAGGGCTGCTTGTGGGTGGTTTTGAAAGTTGCATGTGTGTTTGTGTGTGTGTGTGTGTGTGTGTGTGTGTGTGTGAGAGAGAGAGAGAGAGAGAGAGAGAGAGAGAGAGAGAGAGAGAGAGAGAGTAGTTTCTCATATGCTAGGGCTTCTCCCATACTACAAATTGAACGACTATTGAGCCACATCCACAGCCCTATGTTTGGCAGTTGTCACATGCTCTGGCATTCAGTAGCATCCCTACTCACTGTCTTGCTTCTATAAGTGTCTCAGTTTAGCACATTTCTCCTGACCCTAACACTATTTTCAGCATACCAATCCTGTCCATATCCTTCTAATTCTACTGTGGACCCTTTCATAGACATTTGGCATTTTTCACACTGCATTTGGTTTCTCATATTTTCTCTTAACTCATCTCAGAATTCCTATGTCTCACCAAGCATTATCCTCTGCTCTTGGATGCTGCCTAATTTTTTATGGCATCCCTTAGCATAATAGTTATTTCCTTAAATTGCTCTGTGTCATATCAGAAATTTATTTATCACTTGCTTTGTCTCCTCATTATCCATTTTTGTTTGTCTTTTTTTTTTCTTTTGTGACAGGATCTCACTATGTAGCAGCTGTTGTACAGAAACTCAATATCTTGACCAGGCTGTCCTGGAACTCACAGAGATATATCTGCCTCTGCCTCCCCACTGTTGGGTCTTTCCTTTGAGAAGTAGGATTCAACTGAATGCTAATGTATTGTGAACATTCATATTAAAGATATCTGTGTTTGATGGTGCAGTAGCAGTAAGCTATAGGCTTCTGATTCCACTAGCGTACTAGCATCAATTTCCCTCTCTGGAGTATGCTCTTCCCAAGGAATTTAGAGAGTTCTCATTTTGGAACACTTTAGGCTGCATTGAGCTGTAATTTTCTTTGCATTAGGTTGGTGTGGGGGAAGGCAGTAACAACTAATGAACACATGGCTGAATCTCATCTGTAAGAGGGACCATAGCCCTGGGCTGTGATCTTCAAAGGTATTTCTCTGGTGATATTTACTTCACCTCATGTTCTCTTTCCTTTCTCTAGACATGTTGTTCTCACATTATTTCCCTGGGATGTAACTTCTCCTGAATGTTCTTTATATAAGGCAGGGTGGCTAAAGGTGATTGAGGCAGGCAGAATAACTGTTCTCTACTAGGATTTCCCTGGGGAGTAAATTTTCATTAGGGAGAGGCTCTGAGGGGATTTGATATCAAGTATTCCTTTTGTTCAGGAAAAGCAACCCAAGGTATGTTGGAGGAATATCTCCCAAGCAGTTCTTGAGCATGAAATAACATCCTACAAGTAACAGGGTATTTTGAAGCCCTCCACATTCTATCCTCCATGCTTTTTACCACCTCTCAGCCTTACTACCAGTTAGGGAGGCTGAGGCATTTCCTCTAGGATGGAAATCTCAACTTCCAGGCATCTGGGGTTATGCCCAGTTCTTGGGAACCCCAGTAGAATGCCAGGAATTGCGAGTCTGATCCAAAAACAAGAGTCTTTATTACACAAGTCTCACTTGGATTGCAGGATTTTCCCACTCTACAGGTTAGGAATATGATGGTAGTGTCCAAGGACTTGAAGTATGTATGTGCATATGAATAAGCTGGGATCCTCGAACTTTGGAGTTAAGTGACTTGGGGGTTGATAGGGGAGTGCCATCCTTCAAACCTGATAATATTTGTTCAGACAGCAGGGTGGAACCATGCAACAGCAGAGGGGACTTCCTGACCTGAGAAAGGTAACTTATTGTGCTATCAGTAGCTAGTATATTTTTACAACCTTGTCACAACAGTCTTTGAACACTTAATTGCCCAACTCCCATAGTCCAAGAGGGGGCTTTGTATCATTTCAAGAATATTCTTCCTCACCAGCATGAGCTGTCATGTTCTCATTTTCTTTATCTTTTTCTTTTTTTTATATATTTTTATATATCTTTTTTTGTTTGTTTTTTTTAAATTTTATTTTCTAAGTTTTTTTCATATACATTCAAAATTATTTCCCCTTTCCCATTTCCTCCCTCCCCGAAAGTCCATAAGCCCCCTTCCTTCCCTCTTTTCCCCATTCACCCCCCTCTCGCTTCTCTGTCCTGGCATTCCCCTATCCAGTCTTTCCAGGACCAGGGGTCTCTCCTTCCATCTTCTTAGAAATCTATTGATATGCGAATTTTGTCTAGGGTATTCCAAGATTCTGGGTTAATACTGCTTTATCAGTGACTGCATACCAAGTGTGTTCTTTTGTGATTGGGTTACTCACTAAGGATGATATTTTCAAGTTCTGACCATTTGCCTAGAAATTTCGTGAATTCATTGTTTTTAATTGCAGAGTAGTATTCCATTGTGTAAATATACCACATCTTCTGAATCCATTCCTCCATTGAGGGACATCTGGGTTCTTTCCAGCTTCTGGCTATTATAAATAAGGCTGCTATGAACATAGTGGAGCATGTGTCCTTCTTGCATGCAGGTAAAGCCTCTGGGTATATGCCCAGGAGTGGTATAGCCGGATCCTCCGGGAGTGTCATGCCCAGTTTTCTGAGGAACTGCCAGACTGCTTTCCAGAGTGGTTTTACCAGCTTGCAATTCCACCAGCAGTGGAGGAGTATTCCTCTTTCTCCACATCCTCGCCAACAACTGCTGTCTCCTGTGTTTTTGATCTTAGCCATTCTGACTGGTGTGAGATGGAATCTCAGGGTTGTTTTGATTTGCATTTCCCTAATGACTAAAGATGATGAACATCTCTTTAGGTGCTTCTCAGCCATTAGATATTCTTCAGGTGAGAACTCTTTGTTTGTACCCCATTTTTAATAGGGTTACTTACCTCTCTGAAGTTTACCTTCTTGAGTTCTTTGTATATATTGGATATTAGCCCTCTGTAGGATGTAGGGTTGGTAAAGATCATTTCCCAGTTAGTTGGTTGCCGCTTTGTCTTTTTGACAGTGTCTTTTGCCTTGCAAAACCTTTGTAATTTAATGAGGTCCCATTTGTCTATTCTTGATCTTAGAGCATAAGCTATTGGAGTTCTGTTCAGGAAATTCTCCCCTGTGCCCATATGTTCAAGGTTCTTCCCTAGTTTCCTTTCTATTAGTTTCAGTGTGTCTGGTTTTATGTGGAGGTCCTTGATCCACTTGGAATTGAGCTTAGTGCAAGGAGATAAGAATGGGTCAATTTGCATTCTTCTGCATGTTGACCTCCAGTTGAGCCAGCACCATTTGTTGAAAAGGCTATCTTTTTTCCACTGTATGGTTTTAGCTCCTTTGTCAAAGATCAAGTGACCATAGGAGTGTGGATTCATTTCTGGGTCTTCAATTCTGTTCCATTCATCTACATGCCTGTCACTGTACCAATTCCATGCGGTTTTTAACACTATTGCTCTGTAGTACAGCTTGAGGCCCGGGATACTGATTCCCCCAGAGGTTCTTTTACTCTTGAGAATAGTTTTAGCTATTCTGGGTTTTCTGTTATTCCGATGAATTTTTGAATTGCTCTTTCTAATTCTATGAAGAATTGAGTTGGGATTTTGATGGGGATTGCATTGAATCTGTATATTACTTTTGGCAAGATGATCATTTTTACTATATTAATTCTGCCAATCCATGAGCATGGCAGATTTTTCCATCTTCTGAGGTCTTCTTCAATTTCTTTCTTCAGAGACTTGAAGTTCTTGTCATACAGATCTTTCACTTGTTTGGTTAGAGTCAGACCAAGATACTTTATATGGTTTGTGGCTATCGTGAAGGGTATCATTTCTCTTACTTCTTTCTCAGCCTGCTTTTCCTTTGAGTATAGGAAGGCTACTGACTTGCTTGAGTTGATTTTATATCCGGCCACTTTGCTGAAATCGTTTATCAGCTGTAGGAGTTCTCTGGTGGAGTTCTTTGGGTCGCTTAAGTATACTATCATATCGTCTGCGAATAGTGATAGTTTGACTTCTTCTTTTCCAATTTGTATCCCTTTGACCTCTTTTTGTTGTCTAATTACTCTAGATAGAACTTCAAGTACTATATTGAAAAGATATGGAGAGAGAGGGCAGCCTTGTCTAGTCTCTGATTTTAGTGGGATTGCTTCAAGTTTCTCTCCATTTAGATTGATGTTGGCTACTGGTTTGCTGTAAACTGCTTTTACTATGTTTAGATATGGGCCTCGAATTCCTGATCTTTCCAAGACCTTTAACATGAAAGGATGCTGAATTTTGTCAAATGCTTTCTCAGCATCTAATGAGAGGACCATGTGGTTTTTTCTTTGAGATTGTTTATATAGTGGATTACATTGATGGATTTCCTTATATTGAACCATCCCTGCATCCCTGGGATGAAGCCTACTTGATCGTAGTGTATGATCGTTTCGATGTGTTCTTGGATTCGGTTGGCAAGAATTTTATTGAGTATTTTTGCATCGATATTCATAAGAGAGATTGGCCTGAGATTCTCTTTCTTTGTCGGATCTTTGTGTGCTTTTGGTATTAGTGTAATTGTGGCTTCATAGAAGGAGTTGGGTAGTGTTCCTTCTGTTTCTATTTTGTGGAACAGTTTGAAGAGTATTGGTGCTAGGTCTTCTTTGAAGGTCTGATAGAATTCTGCACTAAAACCATCTGGACCTGTGCTTTTTTTGGTTGGAAGACTTCCAATGACAACTTCTATTTCTTCAGGGGTTATAGGGCGGTTTAGGTCTATTTGATCCTGATTTAATTTTGGTATTTGATATCTGTCAAGGAAATTGTCCATTTCCTCGAGATTTTCTAGTTGTGTTGAATACAGGTTTTTGTAGTAGGATCTGATGATTTTTTTTTAATTTTATTTTCTAAGTTTTTTTTATATGCATTCAAAATCATATCCCCTTTCCTGTTTCCTCCCTCCCCGAAAGTCCCATAAGCCCCCTTCCCTCCCTCTTCTCCCCATTCACCCCCCTCTCGCTTCTCTGTCCTGGTTTTCCCCTACATCCAGTCTTTCCAGGACCAGGTGTCTCTCCTTCCATCTTCTTAGAAATCTATTGATATGCGAATTGTGTCTATAGTATTCCGAGATTCTGGGTTAATACCCCCTTATCAGTGACTGCATACCTAGTATGTTCTTTTGTGATTGGGTTACCTCACTAAGGATGATATTTTCAAGTTCTGACCATTTGCCTAGGAATTTCGTGAATTCATTGTTTTTAATTGCAGAGTAGTATTCCATTGTGTAAATATACCACATCTTCTGAATCCATTCCTCCGTTGAGGGACATCTGGGTTCTTTCCAGCTTCTGGCTATTATAAATAAGGCTGCTATGAACATAGTGGAGCATGTGTCCTTATTGCTTGCAGGTAAAGCCTCTGGGTATAGGCCCAGGAGTGGTAAAGCCGGATCCTCCGGGAGTGTCACGTCCAGTTTTCTGAGGAACCGCCAGACTGCTTTCCAGAGTGGTTTTACCAGCTTGCAATCCCACCAGCAGTGGAGGAGTGTTCCTCTTTCTCCACATCCTCGCCAACAACTGCTGTCTCCTGTGTTTTTGATCTTAGCCATTCTGACTGGTGTGAGATGTAATCTCAGGGTTGTTTTGATTTGCATTTCCCTAATGACTAAGGATGATGAACATCTCTTTAGGTGCTTCTCAGCCATTAGATATTTGTCAGGTGAGAACTCTTTGTTTAGCTCTCTATCCCATTTTTAATAGGGTTACTTGGCTCTCTGGAGTCTAACTTCTTGAGTTCTTTGTATATATTGGATATTAGCCCTCTGTCGGATGTAGGGTTGGTAAAGATCATTTCCCAGTTAGTTGGTTGCCGCTTTGTCTTTTTGACAGTGTCTTTTGCCTTGCAAAAACTTTGTAATTTAATGAGGTCCCTTTTGTCTATTTTTGATCTTAGAGCATAAGCTATTGGAGTTCTGTTCAGAAAATTCTCCCCTGTGCCCATATGTTCAAGGTTCTTCCCTAGTTTCTTTTCTATTAGTTTTAGTGTGTCTGGTTTTATGTGGAGGTCCTTGATCCACTTGGAATTGAGCTTAGTGCAAGGAGATAAGAATGGGTCAATTTGCATTTTTCTGCATGTTGACCTCCAGTTGAGCCAGCACCATTTGTTGAAAAGGCTATCTTTTTTCCACTGGATGGTTTTAGCTCCTTTGTCAAAGATCAAGTGACCATAGGAGTGTGGATTCATTTCTGGGTCTTCAATTCTGTTCCATTGATCTACATGCCTGTCACTCTACCAATACCATGCGGTTTTTTTTTTATAAATTACTGAATAAAGATCCATTGTTCTTCACACATGGGACCCTGGTGATTAAAGTACTTAGTGTGCTAGTCCCACATCAGAATTAGAGATACCAATTCAATTCTGTCTTGGCAAATCCTGAAGATAAAGTCTCTTCATCAGTTTATAAATGACTTCTTAGTTGTAGTAGAAATAAAAGAAAAACACAGGACCTTTTAGAGGCCCTGAAAAATTTGAACTATTGAGCCTATGCTAAGAAGACTCTACTCAGCCAACTACAGGTGACCTCCATAGAACTGGGGAACTTTGGGCCCTGGGATAACCCAATAGCCAATCTGTCACCAATTGCCAGGTGCTTCCCCCACCCTGTTTACACATCAGTGCAGCAATGACCTCCTGGTTAAAATGATGCCAGAATCACACATCACCAGCCTCTCTTCTTGAATGCCTTTTCAGCTGCCCTGCTGCCTGATCCTGACCTTGGTAGATGGGCCTCTGCATGACTCCTTGGACATTTTGGCCCTTATCCATGGGACCAAAATATCCCTTAATGGATGCAGAGGTAACATGGTTAACCAATGGCAATAGCCTCATTCAGGATGGACAGAGGTATGCTGGAGCACTTGTGGTCTCAAACACTGAGATAATATGGACTAAGTCACTCCTGGAAGGAATGTCAGCCCAGAAAACTGAACTGGCAGCTCTGAACAAGGTGTTAATGCTGAGAAAAGACAAGAGACATAGATGGCTTGTGTGACTTTGCTACTGTTCATATCTGTGGGGGTATTTATAGGGAGAGAGCCTACTGGTGACAGAAGGGAGAAATAAGCTCCATCCCAGAAGGCAAAAAGAAAGTCCAGGTTACCGCCCTAGAAATTGGGCCCCTTGGGCCCTTGATTGCCCTAGACACAGGATATTCTACACTCTCTTACCAGACACAAGATGTTATCTGGACCAAAAACCTTCCCATATCTCAGTGTCAGGAGTACAGACACAGGCTTACATGCCCACAAGAGGGACAAGTTCCAGGCAGAGGCAGCAAGACCAACTAACACCTGCGATAACTAAATGGCAAAAGGCAAGTGCAAGAAACCTACCAACAGAAACCAAGGTTCTGTGGCAACATCAGAAACCAGTTCTCCCACCACAGAAAGTTCCAGATACCCCAACACAATGGAAAAGCCAGAGTTTGAATTAAAATTGCATCTCATGATGCTGACAGAGGACTTCAAGAAGAACATAAATAACTCCCTTAAAGAAATACAGGAGAACATGGGTCAACAGGTAAAAGCACTTAAAGAGGAAACACAAAAATCCCTGAAAGAATTACAGGACAATACAAACAATCAAGTGAAGGAACTGAACAAAACCATCCAGGATCTAAAAGTGGAAGTAGGAAAAATGAAGAAATCACAAAGGGAGACAGCTCTGGAAATAGAAAACCTGGGAAAGAAATCAGGAGTCATAGATGAAAGTATCAAAAACAGAATAAAAGAGATAGAAGAAAGAATTTCAGGTTCAGAAGATACCATAGAAAACATTGACACAACAGTGAAAGACAATGCTAGATGCATAGAGATTGTAACCCAAAATATCCAGGAAATCCAGGATACAATGAGAAGACCAAACCTAAGGATTATAGGTTTAGAAGAGAGCTAAGATTTACAACTTAAAGGGCCAGTAAATATCTTCAACAAAATATAGAAGAAAACTTACTTAACCTAAAGAAAGTGATGCCCTTGTACATACAAGAAGCCCACAGAACTCCAAACAGACTGGACCAGACCAGAAAGTCCTCCTGGCACATAATAATCGAAACCCCAAATGCACTAAACAAAGGAAAAATATTAAATGCAGTAAGGGAAAAAGGGCAAGTAACTTATAAAGTCGGACCTATCAGAATTACACCAGACTTCTCACCAGAGACCATGAAAGCTAGAAGATCTTGGGCAGATTTCATGCAAACTCTAAGAGAACACAAATGCCAGCCCAGACTACTCTACCCAGCAAAACTCTCAACCACCATAGATGAAGAAACCAAGATATTCCATGATAAAACAAATTTACATAATATCATCCCGCAAATCCAGCCCTACAAAAGATAATAGATGGAAAACGCCAACACGAGGAGGGAAACTACACCCTAGAAGAAGCAAGAAAGTAATCTTTTCCCAACAAGCCCAAAAGAAAGTAACCACACAAACATAAAAAGAACATCAAAAATAACAGGAAGCAACAATCACTATTCCTTAATATCTTATAACATCAATGGACTCAATTCCCCATTAGAAAGACAGAGATTATCAGAAATATTTTCATGTAAATTTTCAATTTTATCAGAAAATGTTTGTAATTCCTCTTTCAATTAACTAATTTAGTAATGTTTTTTATGCCTACTGTAGTGGCTATTCCTGGTTGTCAACTTGACTAAATCTGGAATGAACTAATCAAGAATTGGAGGGCTCACCTATAATCCTAATCTGGAGGCTCAGCGATACAAGTTTCTGACCTGGAGATCTTGATGCATAGTGACTATGAATTCCAGAAGATTAAGGTTAGTAGATCTCTGAATTCAAGGTCATCTGGGATTAAAGACTCAGTGGCACATGCCTTTAATCTGGGCCATACCCTATGCTGGAGACCTATATAAGGACATTGGAAGAAGGAAGACTCACTCTGGCTTTTCCTGGCCTTCCTTGTGTGACTGAGCAACTGCTAGATCCTCGGACTTCCATCCACAGCTGCCTCGTGGGACTGAGCAACTGCTAGATCCTTGGACTTTCATCTACAAGTACTGCTGACTATTGTTGGGGAGTTTGACTACAAGCTGTAAGTCTTCAACAAATTCCCTAACTATATAGAGACTACCCATGCATTCTGTGACTCTAGAGAACCCTGACTAATATACTTACCATTTTATCTGCATTAATTTTCATGAAAATCTTCAATTTTAACATGTTTTTCTATATATTTCTTCTATCTTATCAGAAATATTTCCCATGTAAATCTCTAATTTTATCAAAAAATGTTTTTAATTCCACCTTCAATTAATTAAGAAACTTTTTTTATGTCTAACATTTTATCTGTATAATTTTCCATGAAATAGTCAATTTTAATGTGCTTTTCTATATATTTCTTGGTTTTATCAGAAATATTTTCCATGTATATCTTCAATTTTACCTGAAAATGTTTATAATTCCACTTTCAATTAACTTAGAATTTTTTTTCAAGATTTTTTTTATTAATCATTTTATTTATTTACATTTCAAATGTTATCCCCCTTCCTAGTCTCCCCTCCAGGAACCCTCCTACCTATCCCCCTCCCTTTGCCTCTAAGAGGGTGCTCCCCACCCACTCCTGCCTCAACCCTCTACCATCCCCCTTCTCTGGGGGCATCAAGCCTCCACAGGACCAAGCACCTCCCCTCCCACTGATGCCAGATGAGGCAGACCACGGCTACATAAAAAAAGATCCTATGTGGATCTTGTAGATCTAATTTAAACAGTAGGTAAAGATGATTTCCTCACCCTCTACAAATGCTTTTTTTTCTTTTTTTTTTTTAAATTTTATTTTCTACGTTTTTTTTTTATATACATTCAAAATCATTTCCCCTTTCCGGTTTCCTCCCTCCCCGAAAGTCCCATAAGCCCTCTTCCCTCCCTCTTTTCCCCATTCACCCCCCTCTCGCTTCTCTGTCCTGGCATTCACATACATCCAGTCTTTCCAGGACCAGGGGTCTCTCCTTCCATCTTCTTGGAAATGTATTGATATGCGAATTGTGTCGAGGGTATTCCAAGATTCTGGGTTAATATCACTTTATCAGTGACTGCATACCATGTGTGTTCTTTTGTGATTGGGTTACCTCACTAAGGATGATATTTTCAAGTTCTGACCATTTGCCTAGGAATTTCATGAATTCATTGTTTTTAATTGCAGAGTAGTATTCCATTGTGTAAATATACCACATCTTCTGAATCCATTCTTCCGTTGAGGGACATCTGGGTTCTTTCCAGCTTCTGGCTATTATAAATAAGGCTGCTATGAACAGAGTGGCGCATGTGTCCTTATTGCATGCAGGTAAAGCCTCTGGGTATATGCCCAGGAGTGGTATAGCCGGATCCTCCGGGAGTGTCACATCCAGTTTTCTGAGGAACCGCCAGACTGTTTTCCAGAGTGGTTTTACCAGCTTGCAATCCCACCAGCAGTGGAGGAGTGTTCCTCTTTCTCCACATCCTCGCCAACAACTGCTGTCTCCTGTGTTTTTGATCTTAGCCATTCTGACTGGTGTGAGATGTAATCTCAGGGTTGTTTTGATTTGCATTTCCCTAATGACTAGGGATGATGAACATCTCTTTAGGTGTTTCTCAGTCATTAGATATTCTTCAGGTGAGAACTCTTTGTTTAGCTCTGTACCCCATTTTTTAATAGGGTTACATGCCTCTCTGGAGTTTACCTTCTTGAGTTCTTTGTATATATTGGATATTAGCCCTCTGTCGGATGTAGGGTTGGTAAAGATCATTTCCCAGTTAGTTGGTTGCCGCTTTGTCTTTTTGACAGTGTCTTTTGCCTTGCAAAAACTTTGTAATTTAATGAGGTCCCATTTGTGTATTCTTGATCTTAGAGCATAAGCTATTGGAGTTCTTTTCAGGAAATTCTCCCCTGTGCCCATATGTTCAAGGTTCTTCCCTAGTTTCCTTTCTATTAGTTTCAGTGTGTCTGGTTTTATGTGGAGGTCTTTGATCCACTTGGAATTGAGCTTAGTGCAAGGAGATAAGAATGGGTCAATTTGCATTTTTCTGCATGTTGACCTCCAGTTGAGCCAGCACCATTTGTTGAAAAGGCTATCTTTTTTCCACTGGATGGTTTTAGCTCCTTTGTCAAAGATCAAGTGACCATAGGAGTGTGGATTCATTTCTGGGTCTTCAATTCTGTTCCATTCATCTACATGCCTGTTACTGTACCAATACCAGGCGGTTTTTAACACTATTGCTCTGTAGTACAGCTTGAGGTCCGGGATACTGATTCCCCCAGATGTTCTTTTACTCTTGAGAATAGTTTTAGCTATTCTGGGTTTTCTGTTATTCCAGATGAATTTTTGAATTGCTCTTTCTAACTCTATGAAGTATTGAGTTGGGATTTTGATGGGAATTGCATTGAATCTGTATATTGCTTTTGGCAAGATGGTCATTTTTACTATATTAATTCTGCCAATCCATGAGCATTGCAGACTTTTCCATCTTCTGAAGTCTTCTTCAATTTCTTTCTTCAGAGACTTGAAGTTCTTGTCATACAGATCTTTCACTTGTTTGGTTAGAGTCACACCCAGATACTTTATATGGTTTGTGGCTATTGTGAAGGGTATCATTTCTCTTACTTCTTTCTCAGCCTGCTTATCCTTTGAGTATAGGAAGGCTACTGACTTGCTTGAGTTGATTTTATATCCGGCTACTTTGCTGAAGTCGTTTATCATCTGTAGGAGTTCTCTGGTGGAGTTCTTTGGGTCGCTTAAATATACTATCATATCGTCTGCGAATAGTGATAGTTTGACTTCTTCCTTTCCAATTTGTATCCCTTTGACCTCTTTTTGTTGTCTAATTGCTCTAGCTAGAACTTCAAGTACTATATTGAAAAGATATGGAGAGAGAGGGCAGCCTTGTCTAGTCCCTGATTTTAGTGGGATTGCTTCAAGTTTCTCTCCATTTAGATTGATGCTGGCTACCGGTTTGCTGTAAATTGCTTTTACTATGTTTAGATATGGGCCTCGAATTCCTGATCTATCCAAGACCTTTAGCATGAAAGGATGCTGAATTTTGTCAAATGCTTTCTCAGCATCTAATGAGATGACCATGTGATTTTTTTTTCTTTAAGATTGTTTATATAGTGGATTACATTGATGGATTTCCTTATATTGAACCATCCCTGCATCCCTGGGATGAAGCCTACTTGATCGTAGTGAATGATCGTTTTGATGTGTTCTTGGATTCGGTTGGCAAGAATTTTATTGAGTATTTTTGCATCTATATTCATAAGAGAGATTGGCCTGAAATTCTCTTTCTTTGTCGGATCTTTGTGTGCTTTTGGTATTAGTGTAATTGTGGCTTCATAGAACGAGTTGGGTAGTGTTCCTTCTGTTTCTATTTTCTGGAACAGTTTGAAGAGTATTGGTGTTAGGTCTTCTTTGAAGGTGTGATAGAATTCTGCACTGAAACCATCTGGACCTGTGCTTTTTTTGGTTGGAAGACTTCCAATGACAACTTCTATTTCTTCAGGGGTTATAGGGCGGTTTAGATGGTCTATTTGATCCTGATTTAATTTTGGTATTTGATATCTGTCAAGGAAATTGTCCATTTCCTCGAGATTTTCTAGTTGTGTTGAATACAGGTTTTTGTAGTAGGATCTGATGATTTTTTGAATTTCCTCGGTTTCTGTTGTTATCTCTCCCTTTTCGTTTCTGATTTTATTAATTTGGACACTGCCTCTGTGCCCTCTGGTTAGTCTGGCTAAGGGCTTATCTAACTTGTTGATTTTCTCAAAGAACCAACTCCTCGTTTTGTTGATTCTTTGTATGGTTTTATTTGTTTCTACTTGATAGATTTCAGCCCTGAGTTTGATGATTTCCTGCCTTCTACTCTTCCTTGGTGTATTTAATTCTTTTTGTTCCAGGGCTTTCAGGTGTGCCATTAAGCTGTTAGTGTATGCTATCTCCCGTTTCCTTTTGGCGGCACTCAGGGCTATGAATTTTCCTCTTAGCACTGCTTTCATTGTGTCCCACAAAATAGGGTATGTTGTGCCTTCATTTTCATCAAATTTCAAAAAGTCTTTGATTTCTTTCTTTATTTCCACCTTGACCGAGTTATCATTGAGTAGAGCATTATTCAGCCTCAATGTGTATGTGGGTTTTCTTTTGTTTTTGTTGCCATTGAAGACCACCCTTATTCCATAGTGATCTGATAGTAGGCATGGGATTAGTTCTATCTTCTTATATCTGTTGAGGTCTGATTTGTGACCAATTATATGGTCGATTTTGGAGAAGGTACCATGAGGTGCTGAGAAGAAGGTGTATTCTTTAGCTCTAGGATGAAATGTTCTATATATATCTGTTAGTTCCATTTGGTCCAAGGCTTCAATTAGATTCACTGTGTCCCTGTTTAGTTTCTGCTTTCCTGAACGATCCATTTCAGAGAGCAGAGTGTTGAAGTCACCCACTATTATTGTGTGAGGTTCGATGTGTGCTTTGAGCTTTAGTAAAGCTTCTTTTACAAATGAGAGTGCCCTTGCATTTGGAGCATAGATATTCAGAATTGAGAGTTCTTCTTGGTGGATTTTTCCTTTAATCAGTATGTAGTGTCCTTCTGTGTCTTTTTTGATGACTTTAGGTTGAAAATCAATTTTATCTGATATTAGGATGGCAACTCTGGCTCGTTTCTTGGGGCCATTTGCTTGTAAAATTGTTTTCCAGCCTTTTTCTCTGAGGTAGTGTTTGTCTTTGACACTGAGGTGCGTTTCCTGCATGCAGCAAAATGCAGGGTCCTGTTTACGTATCCAGTCTGCTAGTCTATGTCTTTTTATTGGGGAATTGAGACCATTGATATTAAGAGAGATTAAGGCATAGTGATTATTGCCACCTGCCATTCTTGATGCTATCTTTATGTTTGAGTGGTTATCTACTTTTGGGTTTGAAGCAAGAAGTTTACTATCTCATTTTTTCCAGGGTGTTGTTTCTCTCTCTGTATTGGCGGTTTCCATCTATTATCCTTTGCAGGGCTGGGTTTGTGGAAAGATATTGTGAAAATTTGGTTTTATCATGGAATATTTTGGTCTCTCCATCTATGGTGATTCAGAGTTTTGCTGAGTATAGTAGTCTAAGCTGGCATTTGTGCTCTCTTAGTGTCTGCATGAGATCTGCCCAGGATCTTCTGGCTTTCATAGTCTCTGGTGAGAAGTCTGAAGTGATTCAGATAGGTCTTCCTTTGTATGTTACTTGGCCCTTTTCTCTTACTGCTTTTAATATTCTTTCTTTGTTTAGTACATTTGGTGTTTTGATTATTATGTGACGGGAGGTATTTCTGTTCTGGTCCAGTCTGTTTGGAGTTCTGTAGGCTTCTTGTACGTTCATCGGCATCTCTCTCTTTAGGTTAGGGAAGTTTTCCTCCATAATTTTGTTGAAGATGTTTACTGGCCCTTTAAGTTGCAAGTCTTCACTCTCATCTATACCTATAATCCTTAGGTTTGGTCTTCTCATTGTGTCCTGGATTTCCTGGATGTTTTGGGTTACACGTTTTTTGCATTTTGCATTTTCTTTGACTGTTGAGTCCATGCTTTCTATGATATCTTCAGCACCTGAGATTCTTTCTTCCATCTCTTGTATTCTATTGTTGATGTTTGCATCTATGACTCCTGATTTCTTCCCAAGGTTTTCTATCTCCAAAGTTGTCTCCCTTTGTGATTTCTTAGTTGTTTCTACTTCCTTTTTTAGATCTTGGATGGATTTGCTGAGATCCTTCGCTTGTTTGTTTGTATTTTCCTGTATTTCTTTAAGGTATTTTTGAGTTACCTCTTCAGGATTTCTGCCTGTTGACCCAAGTTCTCCTGCATTTCTCTGAGTGATTTTTGTGTTTCCTTCTCATGGGATTCCATCTGTTGATCCATCGTCTCCTGCATTTCTTTAAGCATACCTCGTGTTTCCTTTGTAAGGGCATCTATCCGTTGATTCATTTCTTTAAGCACTTTTTGTGTTGCCTCCCTATGGGCATCCGTCTGTTGACCCATATTCTTCTGCATTTCTTTATGCAGTTTTTGTGATTCCTTTGAAAGTCCATCTACCCGTTGATTCATTTCTTTAAGCGATTTTTGTGTTGTCTCCTTGTGGCCCTCCATCTTTTGATCCATGTTCTCCTGCATTTCTCTAAGCGATTTTTGTGTTTCCTTTGTAAGGGCTTCTAACCGTTGATTCATGGTCTCCTGTAATTCTTTATTTGATTTATTTGTGTCCTTCTTGTGATCCTCTAATAGCATCATGAGAAGTGATTTTAAATCCAGATCTTGTCTTTCGGGTGTGGTGGGGTATCCAGGACTTGCTGCTGTTGGAGAGTTGGGTTCGGATGGTGCCATATTACTTTGATTTCTGTTAGTAACGTTCCTATGTTTGCCTTTTGCCATCTGGTTACCTCTGATGTTAGTTGATCCTGCTGTCACTGGCTGTTGGTTGGACCTCCTGTAAGCCTGCAAAGCTACTTCTGGCCAACCTGGCTTACCAGGATTCCCCTGGCACCAAATTCTGTGGCTTGCCCTGCTCCTGAGTGACTTTGGAGCCCTGATGTGCCTTGCCCCAAGTGATGTTATAATGGGGAGTCCCTGCACATCCAAAGGCTCAGCTTAATGGATTCCCGGAGCAGAGGTCTCCAAAGGGAGTCTGGTCGGCTCCTGCCCTGTGCAGGGGTGTGTGATCTCTCCCAGGGCTGGGGAAGGGGGCGTTACTCTGCAAGGCAGAAGTCCCACAGCAGAGCTGGAGTGCAGGTTACTGGAGCCCTGCCCAGCTCCTGCGAGCAGCGTACACACAAGCCGCCCGAGACCCAAGCGATATTATGCTTGTCTGTCTCCGAGCCTGGGAGTCCCGACCTCTCGGGCACTGGAGCAAAGATGGTGGAGTGCACCTTGCACACTCTGGGTGTAGCTGGCCACCCTGCAGAAGAGATGGCTTAATGCAAAACTGGCGCCCAGACGACCACAGAGCTGTCCCGTTCTTGGGACCAGATGGAAGCCCCAACAGGTCGTGTCCCGAGCGATGTTATATTGGGGGGAACCTGGGTACCTGACTCTTCAGTGCAGGCGGGAACAGAAGTCACGGAAGGGAAGCTGGTAGGCTCCCGCCCAGTGCGGGTGGTCCCTCTGCCAGGCTGAAGTCTCGCAGCAGAGCTGGCTCGCTGGTCACTGCAGCTGCTGGGAGCAGCATACACACAAGCCGCCCGAGACCCAAGCGATATTATGCCCGTCTAGAATTATTTTTACGCCTACCAATTTATCTATATAATTTTCCATGAAAATCTATTTTAACATATTTTTCTATATATTTCTTCAATTTTATCAGAAATATTTCAATGTAAATCTTCAACTTTATCAGAAAATATTTATAATTCCACTTTTAATCACATCAGAAATACTTTTATGCCTACCATTATTATATTTATATAAAATTTTCCATGATAGACTTTAATTTTAACATGTTTTTGTACATTTTTCTACATTTTCTACAATTTTATGTTTTCCATGTAAATCTTCAATTCTATCATAAAATGTTTCTACTTCATTTTTCAATTAATTTAGCAATGTTTTTATGTCTACCATTTTACTCTTTAATTTTCTATGAAAATTGTCAATTTTAACGTGTTTTTCTATATCTCTTACGATTTATCAGAAATATTTTCCAAGTAAATCTTCCTTTTTATCATAAAATGTTTTTACTTTCCTCTTTTAATAAAAGAATATTCTTTTCAAAAAAAAGAAAGAAAGAAAATACCTACAGACTTGACTAGAACCTGATCTTAAGGAAGCATTTTTAAAATTGAGATTCACCTCCTCTCAGATAACTTTAGCTTGTGTCAAGTTCACATAAAACTATCCAGCAAAGATGTGCACACATGGACTTTTATGTATTCTGTGTAATTTTAGGTAAATAGATAATAATATAATTCCTTAAGACTTTTTCAGATAATCCTATTGTTATTTTACCCTCTTCCCTGCCTCTCCTTCTGTGTTGACTTCCCCCTACCTTACAATTAACACCCCCCCTTTTACCCTTCAAATAACTCCTGTTTATAGATTCTCACTTTTATTTATGACAAATATATCCAGATCTCTTCTGGCCCAAAGTTCTTTTGAGACATTTCTACCAGTCTTAGCCAACTGCAGAATAGAATCACGACTCGCCTATCCTGCAATGGCCCTGCAGATAGCATAGGTTTTAAACTAGCCATTAAAACTGCCTGTGACCTTGTCAACATCAGGCACATTCATCCAGATGGATGTATGGACTTTGACACCAATTATAAAGTTGTATGTACATGAACTCACTGGTGTAGTTCTGCATGTTGCGGCCATGCCTGCTCACTAGTCCAGTGGGACTACAGAAAGGACCCTGCAAATAACCATTACCATGCTCTTTCCCTCTTTATTTTCCTCTTCCATTGTCCTACAGGGAGAACTTAGAAAATTGTATTCTACCCTTGGAGGTTTTATCTTTTTCAGTTTTTCCTAAATCCAGACAAGTTGCAACATCAATAAACCCAAAAGAATCACTCTTTCATTTCTAGTGATTCCCTATCACTAATGTATCTTTGACTACAATCTACTCCTTATATGCTAATAAAAAGCTGTTGACCAGAAAAAAAGAGTGAACACAGGCTGGACCTAGTCACCTTGCATGTAGCAAATGAGCATCTTGATGTTCATGCTGGTCCTCCAAACAACTGGAATAGCGGTTGTCCCTGAAATTGTTCCCTAACTGCCTGCCTGTGGATCCCACACCCCTAAATGGACAGTCTTGTCTGGCTTCAGTGGGAGAGGATATACTTATTACTGGAAGATCTTAATGTGTGTGGTGGTGTGGGTGGGTTGTGGGGATGTGGGGGTTTGACACTCCCAGAGGGGGCTTCCCCTTCTAGGGAGAATGGGGAGACTTACATGAGGGGCTACTCGGAGGAAATCAAGGTCTGATAATTGTGTTGTAAAGTGAATAAATAAATAAATTAAATTTTTTAAAAAGAAAAAGATAGTCCAGTGTCCGGGTGGTTGGGACTGCCAGGCTCGGAGACAGACGGGCATAATATCGCTTGCGTCTTGGGCAGCTTGTGTGTACGCTGCTCGCAGGAGCTGGGCAGGGCTGCAGTGACCAGCGCGCCAGCTCTGCTGTGAGACTTCTGCCTGGCAGAGGGACCCCCGCACTGGGCGGGAGCCTACCAGCTTCCCTTCGGTGACATCTGTTCCCGTACTGCACTGAAGAGACAGGTACCCAGGTTCCCCCCAATATAACATAGCTCGGGACACGGCCTGTTGGGGCTTCTGTCTGCACCCAAGAACGGGACAGCGCTGCGGTCGTCTGGGCACCAGATCTGCTGTAGGCCATCTCCTCTGCAGGGTGGCCAGCACCACGGAGAGTGTGCAGGGTGCACTCCGCCATCTTTGCTCCAGTGTCCGGGTGGTTGGGACTGCCAGGCGGGGAGACAGATGGGCATAATATCGCTTGAGTCTCGGGAGGCTTGTGTGTATGCTGCTCCCAAGAGCTGGGAAGATCTTCAGTAACCAGCGCACCAGCCCTGCTGTGGGACTTCTGCCTTGCAGAGGGACGCCCCCTCCCCCAAACTCTGGGAGAGATCATACACCCCTGCACAGGGCAGGAGCCTACCAGCCTCCCTTTGGCGACCTCTGCTCCGGGAATCCATTATGCTGAGCCTTTGGATGTGCAGGGACTCCCCATTATAACATCACTTGGGGCAAGGCACATCAGGGCTCCAAAGTCACTCAGGAGCAGGGCAGGCCCCAGAAATCGGTGCCAGGGGAATCCTGGTAATCCAGGGGGACCAGAAGTAGCTTTGCAGGCTCACAGGAGGTCCAACCAACAGCCAGTGACAGCAGGACCAACTAACACCAGAGGTAACCAGATGGCAAAAGGCAAACGTATGAATGTTACCAACAGAAATCAAAGTAATATGGCACCATCCGAACCCAACTCTCCAACAGCAGCAAGTCCTGGATACCCCACCACACCCGAAAGACAAGATCTGGATTTAAAATCACTTCACATGATGCTATTAGAGGATCACAAGAAGGACACAAATAAATCAAATAAAGAATTACAAGAGACCATGAATCAACGGTTAGAAGCCCTTACAAAGGAAACACAAAAATCGCTTAGAGAAATGCAGGAGAACATGGATCAAAAGATGGAGGCCCACAAGGAGACAACACAAAAATCGCTTAAAGAAATGAATCAACGGGTAGATGGACTTTCAAAGGAATCACAGAAACTGCATAAAGAAATGCAGAAGAATATGGGTCAAGAGACAGATGCCCATAGGGAGGCAACACAAAAAGTGCTTAAAGAAATGAATCAACGGATAGATGCCCTTACAAAGGAAACACGAGATCTGCTTAAAGAAATGCAGGAGACGATGGATCAACAGATGGAATCCCATGAGAAGGAAACACAAAAATCGCTCAGAGAAATGCAGGAGAACTTGGGTCAACAGGCAGAAATCCTGAAAGAGGTAACGCAAATAAACCTTAAAGAAATACAGGAAAATACAAACAAACAAGTGAAGGATCTCAGCAAATCCATCCAAGATCTAAAAAAGGAAGTAGAAACAACTAAGAAATCACAAAGGGAGACGATTTTGGAGATAGAAAACCTTGGGAAGAAATCAGGATTCATAGATGCAAACATCAACAATAGAATACAAGAGATGGAAGAAAGAATCTCAGGTGCTGAAGATACCATAGAAAGCATGGACTCAACAGTCAAAGAAAATGCAAAATGCAAAAAACGTGTAACCCAAAACATCCAGGAAATCCAGGACACAATGAGAAGACCAAACCTAAGGATTATAGGTATAGATGAGAGTGAAGACTTGCAACTTAAAGGGCCAGTAAACATCTTCAACAAAATTATGGAGGAAAACTTCCCTAACCTAAAGAGAGAGATGCCGATGAACGTACAAGAAGCCTACAGAACTCCAAACAGACTGGACCAGAACAGAAATACCTCCCGTCACATAATAATCAAAACACCAAATGTACTAAACAAAGAAAGAATATTAAAAGCAGTAAGAGAAAAGGGCCAAGTAACATACAAAGGAAGACCTATCTGAATCACTTCAGACTTCTCACCAGAGACTATGAAAGCCAGAAGATCCTGGGCAGATCTCATGCAGACACTAAGAGAGCACAAATGCCAGCCTAGACTACTATACCCAGCAAAACTCTGAATCACCATAGATGGAGAGACCAAGATATTCCATGATAAAACCAAATTTTCACAATATATTTCCACAAATCCAGCCCTGCAAAGGATAATAGGTGGAAACCGTCAAGACAGGGAGAGAAACAACACCCTGGAAAAAATGAGATAGTAACCTTCTTGCTTCAAACCCAAAAGTAGATAACCACTCAAACATAAAGATAGCATCAAGAATGGCAGGTGGCAATAATCACTATGCCTTAAACTCTCTTAATATCAATGGTCTCAATTCCCCAATAAAAAGACATAGACTAGCAGACTAGATATGTAAACAGGACCCTGCATTTTGCTGCATGCAGGAAACGCACCTCAGTGTCAAAGACAAACACTACCTCAGAGTGAAAGACTGGAAAACAATTTTACAAGCAAATGGCCCCAAGAAACGAGCCGGAGTTGCCATCTTAATATCAGAAAAAATTGACTTTCAACCTAAAGTCATCAAAAAAGTCACAGAAGGACACTACATACTGATCAAAAGAAAAATCCACCAAGAAGAACTCTCAATTCTGAATATCTATGCTCCAAATGCAAGGGCACCCTCATTCGTAAAAGAAACTTCACTAAAGCTCAAAGCACACATCGAACCTCACACAATAATAGTGGGTGACTTCAACACTCCGCTCTCTGAAATGGATCGTTCAGGAAAGTAGAAACTAAACAGGGACACAGTGAATCTAATTGAAGCCTTGGACCAAATGGAACTAACAGATATATATAGAACATTTCATCCTAGAGCTAAAGAATACACCTTCTTCTCAGCACCTCATGGTACCTTCTCCAAAATCGACCATATAATTGGTCACAAATCAGACCTCAACAGATATAAGAAGATAGAACTAATCCCATGCCTCTTATCAGATCACTATGGAATAACGGTGGTCTTCAATGGCAACAAAAACAAAAGAAAACCCACATACACATGGAGGCTGTACAATGCTCTACTCAATGATAACTTGGTCAAGGTAGAAATAAAAGAAAGAAATCAAAGACTTTTTGAAATTTAATGAAAATGAAGGCACAACATACCCTAATTTATGGACACAATGAAAGCAGTGCTAAGAGGAAAATTCATAGCCCTGAGAGCATCCAAAAAAAACGGGAGACAGCATACACTAACACCTTAATGTCACATCTGAAAGCCTTGGAAGAAAAAGAAGCAAATACACCAAAGAGGAGTAGAAGGCAGGAAATCATCAAACTCAGGGCTGAAATCAATCAAGTAGAAACAAATAAAACCATACAAAGAATCAACAAAACGAGGAGTTGGTTCTTTGAGAAAATCAACAAGATAGATAAGCCCTTAGCCAGACTAACCAGAGGGCACAGAGGCAGTGTCCAAATTAATAAAATCAGAAACGAAAAGGGAGAGATAACAACAGAAACTGGGGAAATTCAAAAAAATTATCAGATCCTACTACAAAAACCTGTATTCAACACAACTAGAAAATCTCGAGGAAATGGACAATTTCCTTGACAGATATCAAATACCAAAATTAAATCAGGATCAAATAGACCATCTAAACCGCCCTATAACCCCTGAAGAAATAGAAGTTGTCATTGGAAGTCTTCCAACCAAAAAAAGCACAGGTCCAGATGGTTTCAGTGCAGAATTCTATCAGACCTTCAAAGAAGACATAGCACCAATACTCTTCAAACTGTTCCACAAAATAGAAACAGAAGGAACACTACCCAACTCGTTCTATGAAGCCACAATTACACTAATACCAAAAGCACACAAAGATCCGACAAAGAAAGAGAATTTCAGGCTAATCTCTCTTATGAATATCGATTCAAAAATACTCAATAAAATTCTTGCCAACCGAATCCAAGAACACATCAAAACGATCATTCACTACGATCAAGTAGGCTTCATCCCAGGGATGCAGGGATGGTTCAATATAAGGAAATCCATCAATGTAATCCACTATATAAACAATCTCAACGAAAAAACCACATGGTCATCTCATTAGATGCTGAGAAAGCATTTGAAAAAATTCAGCATCCTTTCATGTTAAAGGTCTTGGAAAGATCAGAAATTCGAGGCCCATATCTAAACATAGTAAAAGCAATTTACAGCAAACCAGTAGCGAGCAACAATCTAAATGGAGAGAAACTTGAAGCAATTCCACTAAAATCAGGGACTAGACAAGTCTGCCCTCTCTCTCCATATCTTTTCAATATAGTACTTGAAGTTCTAGCTAGATCAATTAGACAACAAAAAGAGGTCAAATGGATACAAATTGGAAAGGAAGAAGTCAAACTATCACTATTCGCAGACGATATGATAGTATACTTAAGTGACCCAAAGAACTCCACCAGAGAACTCCTACAGCTGATAAACGACTTCAGCAAAGTGGCCGGATATAAAATCAACTCAAGCAAGTCAGTAGCCTTCCTATACTCAAAGGAAAAGCAGGCTGAGAAAGAAGTAAGGGAAATGATACCCTTCACGATAGCCACAAACCATATAATGTATCTTGGCGTGACTCTAACCAAACAAGTGAAAGATCTGTATGACAAGAACTTCAAGTCTCTGAAGAAAGAAATTGAAGAAGACCTCAGAAGATGGAAAAATCTGTAATGCTCATGGATTGGCAGAATTAATATAGTAAAAATGACCATCTTGCCAAAAGTAATATTCAGATTCAATGCAATCCCCATCAAAATCCCAACTCAATTCTTCATAGAATTAGAAAGAGCAATTCAAAAATTCATCTGGAATAACAGAAAACCAAAAATAGCTAAAACTATTCTCAAGAGTAAAAGAACATCTGGGGGAATCAGTATCCCGGACCTCAAGCTGTACTACAGAGCAATAGTGTTAAAAACCGCATAGTATTGGTACAGTGACAGGCATGTAGATGAATGGAACAGAATTGAAGACCCAGAAATGAATCCACACTCCTATGGTCACTTGATCTTTGACAAAGGAGCTAAAACCATCCAGTGGAAAAAAGATAGCCTTTTCAACAAATGGTGCTGGCTCAACTGGAGGTCAACATGCAGAAAAATGCAAATTGACCCATTCTTATCTCCTTGCACTAAGCTCAATTCCAAGTGGATCAAGGACCTCCATATAAAACCAGACACACTGAAACTAATGGAAAAGAATCTAGGGAAGAACCTTGAACATATGGGCACAGGGGAGAATTTCCTGAACAGAACACGAACAGCTTATACTCTCAGATCAAGAATTGGCAAATGGGACCTAATAAATTTGCAAAGTTTCTGTAAGGCAAAGGACACTGTCAAAAGGACAAAGCAGCAGACAACAAAGTGGGAAATTATCTTTACCAACCCTACATCCGACAGAGGGCTTATATCCAATATATACAAAGAACTCAAGAAGTTAGACTCCAGAGAGCCAAGTAACCCTATTAAAAATGGGGTACAGGGCTAAACAAAAAGTTCTCACCTTAAGAATATCTAATGGCTAAGAAGCACCTAAAGAAATGTTCATCATCCTTAGTCATTAGGGAAATGCAAAGCAAAACAACCCTGAGATTCCACCTCACACCAGTCAGAATGGCTAAGATCAAAAACACAGGAGACAGCAGTTGTTGGCGAGGATGTGGAGAAAGAGGAACACTCCTCCACTGCTGGTGGGATTGCAAGCTGGTAAAACCACTCTGGAAAGCAGTCTGTCGGTTCCTCAGAAAACTGGGTATGACACTCCCAGAGGATCCTGTTATACCACTCCTGGGCATATACCCAGAGGCTTTCCCTGCACACAATAAGGGCACGTGCTCCACTATGGTCATAGCAGCATTATGTATAATAGCCAGAAGATGGAAAGAACCCAGATGTCCCTCGACAGAGGAATGGATACAGAAGATGTGGTATATTTACACAATGGAAAACTACTTTGCAATTAAAAACAATGAATTCACAAATTCCTAGGCAAATGGTCAGAACTAGAAAATATCTTCCTTAGTGAGGTAACCCAATCACCAAAGAACACACATGATATGCAGTCACTGATAAGGGGATATTAACCCAGAATCTTGGAATATCCAAGACACAATTCACATATCAATAGATTTCCAAGAAGATGGAAGAAGAGACCCCTGGTCCTGGAAAAACCGGATGTACGGGAATACCAGGACAGAGAAGCAAGAGGGGGTTGAATGGGGAACAGGGGTGGGAAGAAAGCTTATTGGACTTTCGGGAAGGGAGGAACCAGGAAAGGGGAAATCATTGGGAATGTAAATAAAAAATATATTGAAAATAAGAAACAATTGAAGAAATACATAGAAAAACATGTTAAGTTTGAGCATTTCACTGAAAAATTATACAGATAAAATGATAGGCATAAAAAAATTCCTAAGTTTTTTGATAGTGGAATTATAAATATTTTCTGATAAAATTGAAGATCTATGAGGAAAATATTTCTGATAAAATTCAAGAAATATATAGAAAAACATGTTAAAACTGACTATTTCGTTGAAAATTATACAGATAAAATGGTAGGTATAAAAATGTTCCTAAGATGATTGAAAGTAAAATATAGACATTGTCTGATAAAATTTAAGATTTACATGGAAAATATTTCTGAAAAAAATTGTAGAAAAATAGAAAAAAATATTAAAATTGAAGATTATCTTAGACATAACAATAAAATAGTAAGCATAAAAATATTGCTAAATTGATTGAAAGTGGAATTATAAACATTTTCTGACAAAATTGAGGATTTACATGGAAAATATTTCTATTACACTATGTTTTTTGGGGGGGGGATTGAGTCCATTGGTGTTATAATTTATTAAGGAATAGTGATTGTTGCTTCCTGTTACTTTTGGTGTTTTTTTTTTTTTTAATATTTGGGTGGTTACTTTCTTTTGGGTTTGGTGGAAAGAGATTACTTTCTTGCTTTTTCAAGGGTGTAGTTTCCCTCCTTGTGTTGGGGTTTTCCATCTATTATCTTTTGTAGGGCTGGATTTGTGGGATGATATTGTGTAAATTTAGTTTTATCATGGAATATCTTGGTTTTTACATCTATGGTGGTTGAGAGTTTTGCTGGGTATAGTAGTCTGGGCTGGCAATTGTGTTGTCTTTGGGTCTGTATGAGATCTGCCCAGGCTCTTCTAGTTTTCATTGTCTCAGGTGAGAAGTCTGGTGTAATTCTGATAGGCCTGACTTTATAGGTTATTTGACTTTTTCCCTTACTGCTTTTAATATTCTTTCTTTGTTTAGTGCATTTGGTGTTTTGATTATTATGTGCCAGGAGGACTTTCTGGTCTGGTCCAGTCTGTTTGGAGTTCTGTAGGCTTCTTGTATGTTCATGGACAGCTCTTTCTTTTGGTTAGGGAAGTTTTCTTCTATAATTTTGTTGAAGATATTTACTGGTCCTTTAAGTTGTAAATCTTTGCTCTCTTCCATACCTATAATCTTAGGTTCGGTCTTCTCATTGTGTCCTGGATTTCCTAGATGTTTTGGCTCAGGAGCTTTTTGCATTTTGCATTTTCTTTGACTGTTGAGTCAATGTTTTCAATGGTATCTTCAGCCCCTGATATTCTTTCTTCTATCTCTTTTATTCTGTTGTTGATGCTTGCATCTGACTCCTGAATTCTTTCCAAGATTTTCTATCTCCAGAGATGTCTCACTTTGTGATTTCTTTATTGTTTCTACTTCCAATTTTAGATCCTGGATGGTTTTGTTCAGTTCCTTCACTTATTTGTTTGTGTTCTCTTGTAATTCTTTAAGGGATTTTTGTGTTTCCTCTTTAAGGGACTCCACCTGTTCACCCATGCTCTCCTGTATTTCTTTCAGGTATTTTTGTGATTCCTTTTTAAGGGCTTTTACCATTTGACTCATGTTCTCCTGTATTTCTTTAAGAGAGTTATTTATGTCCTTCTTGATGTCCTCTAACAGCATCATGAGATGAGACTTTAAGTCCAACTCTTGCTTTTCCAGTGTATTGGGGTATCTGGGACTTACTGTGATATGAGAACTGGGCTCTGATGTTGCTAACTAGCCTTGGTTTCTGTTGGTAGTGTTCTTGCACTTGTCGTTCACCATCTGCTTTTCTCTGGTGTTAGTTGGTCATGTTGTCTCTGGCTGGAGTTTGTTCCTTCTATGGGCCTGTAAGTCTGTGTCTGTATTCCTGGGAGACCAACTCTCTTCTGGAAGGGTCTTTGCACAGAAGTCTGTGGAGCTGTCTCATTCCCTGCTGCAGATGGTGGCTGGAAGGGAAGACTCCTCTTCTGACTTCTGTCTAAGTCAGGGTTTTACTGCTGTGAACAGACACCATGACCAAGGCAAGACTTATAAAGCACAACATTTAATTGGGGCTTACAGGTTCAGAGTTTCAATCCATTATTATCAAGACAGGAACATGGCAGCATCCAGGAAGGCGTGGTACAGGAAAACCTGAAAGTTCTACATCTTCATCTGAAGACTACTAGCAGAATACCAGATTTCAGGCACCAAGGATGAGGGTCTTAAGCCCACACCCACAGTGATGCATTTCCTCCAACAAGGTCACACCTTCAAATTGTGTCACTTTATTGACTGAGCATGTACAAACCATCAGAACTCTGATACTTTTGCTTAATAACTGGTGCTGCCTGATTAATAAAACTTAGAGCAACTGGTGCCTTTTCTTCTGGTGATTCAAGGACCATGGTTTTTTTTTTTTTTTTTTTTTTTTTTTTTTTTTTTTTTTTTTTTGTCAAAATGCCTACATGATCCTCTTTAAAAAAGCTGACGGACTTTTATTTTCTCCCTGACTAATGTCATACACTCTGGCCAAATTTGTAGACCATCTTGCAGCCATCTTGAGACCTGTCAGCAGAGTCTGATAGACCAAGAGCTTTCTCTTACCTTCAATGGTGATAAAATCCAAGTCTCAGTGATTTAGGAGGAAGCAAGCATCAATAGCTGTTTGGTTACTGGTAGGCTCCCCTGTGAGGCTAGGAACTAGCTTCCTGGTCTCTTGTGTGAAGGGAACCTCTAGATTGTGGTAGAGGTAGCCTGTCTCATGTTATTTATGGGTACACTATAGCTGTCTCCAGAAGAGGACATCAGATATAATTACAGATGGTTTTCACCCACCATGTGCTTGCTGGGAGTTGAACTCAGGAACTGTGGAAAAGCAACCAGTTCTCTTAACAACTGAGTCATCTCTCCAGCCTGTCTCATGTTAATATGTCTGTCAAAGTCATATCATAATGAAAACCACAAACACAACACACACACAAAAAAACACAAATATAACCTTCCCTCTCTATCAGGCAGAAACAAGAAACAACCAGAAAGTGGCGCACACACAAAAGAAAAGATCCAGATTAGTAGGCATCTCTCGGCTCCCCCAAGCCCATACCTACCCCAGACAGAGACTCAGAATGTTTCCTGGACCCACCGTAGCCACAGTTCCCAGATACGTCTATCCCTAATGGCAACTGGCCATGTGTACAAAATGAAGGCCTTTTTCTGAGGTGAATCCCTCACCTCCCTGAGCACACGCCCACACAAACTGAGGTTCAGGAAGTCTCCTGGCCCCTCTGTGGCCATGGCTTTAAGACATGTCTGTCCTAATCACAACCGGCCACAGAAACAATTTCAAGGCCTTGTTCTCAGAAAGATGTGGCACCATTTAGAATCAGTGGACAGAGAAAGCCACAATCAGAAACCAAAACCAACCAAGAACAGAAAAAGATATAGCCAGCAGTAACAAGAACAAACTAGAAGGTGACACTCACACAAATGGATGTGACACCACTCAGAATCTGTGAACAGAGATAGCTAGCAGCAAATATCAAAACCAGAAAAAGAGATGCAGCCTGTAATAACCCAGAATCTCAGAATACCCTAGACACAATTTGCATATCAATAGATTTCTAAGAAGATGGAAGGAGAGACCCCTGGTCCTGGAAAGACTGGATGTAGGGGAATGCCAGGACAGAGAAGCGAAAGGGGGTTGAATGGGGAAAAGAGGGAGGGAAGGGGGCTTATGGGACTTTCGGGGAGGGAGGAAACGGGAAAGGGGAAATGATTTTGAATGTAAATAAAAAAAAACTTAGAAAATAAAATTAAAAAAAAAAAAAGAACCAACCAGAATGTTGTGCTCACAGGCAAGATGAATGTGGCATCACTCAGATCTGGAAGAAAAAGATACTGCACTCAGTAACAAGAATAAACCAGAAGGTGGCGATCATATACATGACAACTTGTAGTATTGTACAGATATTTACTCAGACTGGAAAAATCACCATGGCAACATTTATCTTTACACAAGTTTTCATTCCACTATATAGATATTACAGAAAGTTTCTAACATTCAGACAAATTAACTGCCACACAAATCACAAGTTTTTGCACCACTGTGCAAGTATTCACCTGTTCAGACCACATAGAAAACTTCTGACACTCAGATTTCTCAGTACAGCTCAAACCTAGAAGAATTACCATGGCAACACAAGCCACCAGGTTCCACACAAATAAATCATCTCAGCATGGCTGCAATAATTACCACATTACCTTTACACAAGCTTGCTTCTGTTCTACTCTACAGATCTTACAGAAAGCTCAGACAAATTTAGTTCTCAGACAGGCAAGGAGCAGGAAGTTTAACACAGTATTACAAACTCAAAACCACAAATACCTAAACAACTTTTGCTGGCTTCAGACTCTCCAGATCGGTAATCTTGTGTGTCATGGGGAACTTCCTGCCCAATGTACCAAAATGTAGTACCAGGGAAGTACTTGTGATTCCCACAAAAAACAGACAGGAGAAGATCTGGTGCAACTTATAGGAGGGCCTTTATTCTATTAGAGCTACTTCCCACCCGTCAACCCAGCACAACGCTGTCATGCAGGGCAGTTTGGTGGGGGGCAAAGGAGCACTGAATATTGGGGCAAGGCTTTATAGTAGGCAGCAAGCACAGGGTGAGTGTGCAAGCATCTAATTGGGAAGTTATTGTGGCCTTTAACATATTTGGCTTGTGCTGGGAATCATATCACAAACTTAGTTTCTACTATTCTCTGAATTCGTGCTCGTTAGGCACATGTTGGGCTTGTAACCTGGGGGTGCAGATATGTTCGGGGAATAACCTGGAGACTCTGGTCTTGTTTGGGGTTAGCCTAGACACTAGAACTAGATTTGGAGTTTGTTGGGGAAGTGGTAACTTGGAAACTCATGCTAGGTATCAGCCTGTTAGTTTATTAGAATTCAAACTTAGGTCATATTCTCTAAAATGAAGTCTGAATTTAAAAGATTTGACCTCTCATTGTTTCTTTAAGATATGTTTCTCTCGTACTGATTTTAGGAGAAATGACTGGCTTAAGAAGTATTTCCTAAATACAGTTTGGAAATGGTTATTATTGCTCTAAATGAATCATCACTCATTTGATTTGGTCCTGTGCTTTTCTTTAAGAGTTTTACTATGAATAGGTGTAACATGTTCTAAAATTCAGTTTTTTGGTATCAACTAATACAATTCTGTTTCACTGAATGAAATAATTTGTTTCATTTACCCTTTTAAAATGGTAGACTCAATTGACATCTTTTTTTTTTCTTGTGATTGAATTCATGGAATAAAAAACTCTTCACTTAAAGGATATAAATCATATTTGGCATCTGGATAAGATGGTAGATTAGAAGCTCCCTCTCTGTGGAAGACAACAGTGGGATAATAAAATAGATCTCCGGGGGTCATTCCTCCCCATGTGAGGACTACCCTAGCATGCTTCATTAAATAGAAATCCTCTTGCTTTTTGCATTGATTTTGGTCTCCACATTGTTCATTCAGAGGGTCTCTCCAGTAAGTTAAGGATCCTCAGAGTATTACATTTGATGCGTGAGTCAGGAATATGACCTCCTGTGGGGACACACTGAAGTAGTGTATTGGAGGTCTTGAGCAGGTAATGGTGCATTTTTTTGTCTGTCTCGCTCTTTATCAAAGCCTGAATCTGTAAGACTGTCTGAACTTTAAGTTTGCTTGCAAGGGTCTGGTAGGCTTGGAAAGCCTACCATGTCTGCTGCCATAATGAGACCCCGGGGTACTGAAGGATGCTTCAGGCCCCCAGGAAAGAGCCTGGAAGGGTCTGCTCCTTCTGTAAATGGCAGGACAATAACAGCAGGAACTGAGTCTTGTTATAACCTGGTTCATGTGGCTCCTGCCATATAGGCAACAGCACACAGTTTGCTTCAGCTGTCTGGAGCTGCCTAAGTAACTCTGTTATCTGGTTCCTGCCATATGGGCAGGAGCACCTGATGTGTGATTGATTTTCTCTGTGTTTCTTAGTATCTTGTTCTGTGTTCTTGGATCGAGATGCCCGCCCATGGCAGGGTCGAGCTGTCTGTGTGCTGATTGTTTTACTCTGTTTGTTGGTATCACATCCTGTGTTCTTGGACTTACACTGATGACATTGTTGGACATTAGACCGACTGAAAAGCAAGTTAGTTACTCTCTGCTTCTCCGAATGACCTACCCATAAGGACCTTTGACTTGCAGGTGATCAAAGCAGTAGAAGAAAAAAATCTTTGTAGTTACCTAGAAGAATCTAGTGGAGGACCACCTTCCCCTTCATAGATAAAAGCATTTCTTTTCCCAAGACCCACCTCATATGTTCTGGCCTTCAGGAAATCGAAGTATGAGAAGAGAGATCTGGACCTGAGAAGAAGTCTATCCCTCCAAGGCTTTTCAACAGCGGACGTGTTGATCTAAGACCCTCCCTGTATCTCCCTACCATTGATCCCATGTCCCCACAAGCTGCCAGCACTGGTTCTGGTATTCCCAGCCCTTATGGGACCAGGGAGAAGCCGGATAGCACCATGGCTCTCTCACTAAGGGCATATTTTCCAAGAGACCGATTAATCTCTTTGATACTGTTTTATTTATAATACAGGAAGCCAAAAAGAATGACACCTCAGACACAGGCGTGCCATCAATTGACCAGGCTGCTGTGATCAGTGGGCTTTCCCTGATTAGACCTGACTGAGATTTTAATATGACAAACGGTAAGGGGCATCTGAAAGTCCACTACTAGACTCCATTGGCAGGTGTCAAGGGGGCCACATGGCAACCCACAAATTTGACCAAGGTATGAGAAGTTAAACAGGGACCACAGCCTTTTTAGAGTGGATCATAGAGGCATTCTGCCAATATACACCGTATGACCCCAGAGCAAGGAATATAAAGCTAATGGGACAATGGCTTTTATAGACCAGGCTAGTATTGATATCAGGAAAATTCTTCAGAGGCTAGAAAGACAGGGTAAGCCGTTGAGGGATTTAGTGCAGGTTGCCATTACAGGGAGACACAGAAGCAAAAGGAGCAGAGAAAGAGAAAGTATAAGCCATTGATATTTTTTGTGATGTTTGCTGACACAGGGTGACAGAGGAGGAGAGGGAACAGAGAAAAAGGAAAAGAAAGCAGCAGGGAAGGAATCTACAGAGAGTCCTGGCTACAGTAGTTAAGAAAAGCAGAGAAGAGAGAATCCTACCAGAAAGAGACCGAAAACCCCTTGAAAAGGACCATTGCACATACTGCAAGGGGAGAGACCACTGGGCCTAAGAGTGACCTAACAAACAGAAGCCAGGAGTAGGAAGTCCCTGGCCTTGGGAAAAGTGCCCCCAAATGGCAAAGATATTAGCCCTGTGTGAAGATAGTGATTGGGGAGATGCAATTCGGACCCCCTCCCTAAACACAGGGCAACTCTGAGAGGAGAGAGGAAACCCACACAATTCTTGGTGGACACAGGAGCTCAAAACTCGATCCTCCAAGACAATTGCCCCATTTACAAGAAAAGATTTTGAGTCCAAGAAGCCACTGGCCCCAAAATGTATTCATGGACTACCCGAAGAACGGTGGACCTAGGGATGGGGTGGGTAGCCCATTCATTTAGGATTTCCCCCAGACTCTCCCTACACTCTGTTGGAGTAAGACATACTCTCCAAAATGGGGGCCCAGATACACTTCCTGCCCAACTGGCCGCAGCTAACTGGCCCAAAAGGAGAGACCTCTCCAACTGACCCCTGCCAAAAGCCGAGGCGATTTGGTTTACAGACAGGAGCAGTTTTCTCTATGAAGGTCAGAGATGAGCAGGTGCTGCTGTGGTGAACGGCAAAAATGTCATCCTGGCAGAACCTCTACCCCCTGGCATGTCAATGCAGAAAGTAGAGCTAATTGCCCTCAGCAAGACCTTGGAACTTGGAGCCAGCAAGAAAATTATCATCCACATGGATAGCAGGTATGCCTCTGCCATATCCCATGTCCACAGAGATATATGCCAAGAGGACAGCTTGTATCAGAGGAAATGAACAGGAAATATTGGACCTCTTAGATGCCTTAATGAAGCCAGCAACTGTGAGTATTATTCACTGCCCAGCACATCAGAATGGAAGAGACCCAGGGAGCAATAACCAGGCAGATCAAGTAAGTGGCTCCAGAAGTGGATGTGCAGGAGCTTATCCCGGTTATGGGCCTGCAAGAGACACCCAATGGGAAATGGGACTCTATTAAGGGATGGCCTCACTTAGAATATGCTGAAGAAAAAAGGACTCAGATTGCTAAGCAGCCCTACCAACTATTAACAGGAAAGTACAATGGTACACACAAGAAGGAAGAACTATACTCCCCAGAAAGTAAGAAAAAGACTTAGTAGGCCAAATGCACAGATGGACTCATTTAGGGGACACAAAGATTGTCCAAGCAGCTAAAGTATATATTTATAAGATTCAGGTTTTGGGCCAGAGAGATAGCAAAATAGTGTAAGATGTGCCAGCAAGTAAATGCTTATGCAGCAAAGAGTAAACAGGGCAAAAGACCTAGAGGAGAACAGCCTGGAATATATTGAGAGATTTTACAGAAGTTAAGGCAGGAAAATATGGTTAGAGATACCTTCTAATTTTGTAGACGTTTTCTCTGGATGGGTTGAGAAATTCTCTACCAAGCAGGAAACAGCTGCCATGATAGCTAAAGAAGATATTAGAGGAAATTTTCTCGAGGTTCTGAGTTCCCAAGGAAATTGGATCAGATAGTGGTCTTGTTTTTGTTTCTAAGGTAAGCCAGGCATTGACAGAGATATTGGGAACTAATTGGAAGCATTATTGGGCATACTGTTCCCAGAGCTCAGGGTAGGTAGAGAAAATAAACAGAACCCTATGAGAGACCTTAACTAAATTGACCTTGGAGACTTGCTCAGGCTGGGTGTTGCCCCTCCCCTTGGCCCTGTTCTGAGCCCAGAACAGCTCCTGCCGTTTTAACATAAACCTTTTTGAGATCCTCTTTGGTAGTCCAACTCCCTTGGTGTCTACTGGACCCTCCTAGGACATATCCCACAACATGAGGTATGTCCCAAACTGTCTGCCTCAAATGCTCCAGGGATGCCAGAGACTCCTCACCATTTGACTGGTGACTGGATCTATGTAAGGAGGCTTCAGGAACAGTTGCTGGAACCCTGATGAAAGAGACCCTTCCTGGCACTGCTAGCCACTCCCACAGGCCACAAGATAGATGGTGTTGCAGCCTGGGTGCATGCTTCTCATGTGAAACCTGTAGAAGCCCCACTCTCCAGAGACCCCAGCTGGATGGTACAAAAGGTAGACAATCCGATAAAGCTCAAGATTACTTGACCTTGATCATGACTGCCTGGTGGTACATTTGGATTCTGGTTCCTTTCCCAACCCTACATGCCTGTCCTCCAAACCAGTTACAGCACTCACTGTCTCCCTTCTCTTGGGGTTGGGGATGGCTGGAGCAGCCACCAGGACTTCCACTCTTGTCTTACAGGGGGAAAATTATGACCATCTGAGGGCAGCCATTGATTTAGATATAGAGAGAATAGAAACATCTATCAGTCACTGACTTCATCATCATAAGTAGTACTTCAGAATAGAAGGGCTATATGCTGCCTTAACTGAGTTGCTTTTATATAGAACATTCTAGGATTGTTAAAGAGTCAATAGCTAAGGTGAAGAAAGGGCTAGCCAAGTGGAAGAGAAAGAGAGAACAGAGATGGGGCTGATTCCAGTCTCCTCCCCTTAACTCCTCCCCTTGTCTATAACCACCTGCATATCCACCCTGTTAGGACCATTAAGTGTTCCCCTGCTATTGTTGACCTTTGGCCCCTAAATTTTGGACTGCTTGGTCACTATTGTTAAGAAGCACATAGGCACAGTATAGCTAATGATCTTAAAGCAGAGATACAAAGAACTAGAAACAGAAGATCAGGAGTATGAGCTATCAGAATACCAGCAATTGCTTCAGGATTGAAACATGCACAAAGAAAAGTGGGAAATGAAAGGGTTAGCTCAGGAACTTGGAAAGGTCATGGAAAACTTTCCCCTCCCAGAAGGGAGATGCTAAATTACATTCCTCAGCCCACAGGGTGGTCCCTGCAGCTAGGGAAGGCCCAGAGTTATTCTGAGACCATTGGCCACCTACTTCATTCCCTAACAACCTATTAGTTTAAAGATAACACTGTTCTGCCAATCACATTGTGCCTAATAGCAGCTGCCCTAAGGACTGTATAAAAGGTCCACTGCACGGAGTGCATGGGGTTGTTCCCTCTCCATGTGCAGGGTGACCTCAGCATTCTAGATTAAATAAAAATCCTCTTCCTTTTTACATCAAAAAATAGATTTCCCACTATGTCACTCCATACAACATGGTATCTTGCAATCCAGAACTCAGGTAAGAACACCTATACCTTTACCACCTACCAGTCAACCCACCTGCTCAGTGACTCTGCCACCATGTATCACACGGAGTCCTACAATTGGAATTTTAAGTAGAGACAATCAGATCCCTACCCGTAGTTCATCCTGGGGACCATGTGTCATCTTGATCCCTGACTTCATCCACTGTTACCCTAGGCTCTGTTGCCCAAGTAACACTTTTATTTTTTTTAATTTTATTTTATTTTCTAAGTTTTTTTTTATTTACATTCAAAATCATTGCCCCTTTCCCATTTCCCCCCTCCCCGAAAGTCCCATAAGCCCCC
Organism: Tokudaia muenninki; assembly: GCA_036184385.1. Taxonomy (NCBI): domain Eukaryota; kingdom Metazoa; phylum Chordata; class Mammalia; order Rodentia; family Muridae; genus Tokudaia; species Tokudaia muenninki. The sequence continues at coordinate 15,234,857 of BTHS01000022.1, forward strand.
TTCCCTCCCTCTTTTCCCCATTCAACCACCTCTCACTTCTCTGTCCTGGAATTCCCCTACATCCAGTCTTTCCAGGACCAGGGGTCTCTCCTTCCATCTTCTTGGAAATGTATTGATATGCGAATTGTGTCGAGGGTATTCCAAGATTCTGGGTTAATATCACCTTATCAGTGACTGCATACCATGTGTGCTCTTTTGTGATTGGGTTACCTCACTAAGGATGATATTTTCAAGTTCTGACCATTTGCCTAGGAATTTCATGAATTCATTGTTTTTAATTTCAGAGTAGTATTCCATTGTGTAAATATACCACATCTTCTGAATCCATTCCTCCGTTGAGGGACATCTGGGTTCTTTCCAGCTTCTGGCTATTATACATAAGGCTGCTATGAACATAGTGGCACATGTGTCCTTATTGCATGCAGGTAAAGCCTCTGGGTATATGCCCAGGAGTGGTATAGCCGGATCCTCCGGGAGTGTCATGTCCAGTTTTCTGAGGAACCGCCAGACTGCTTTCCAGAGTGGTTTTACCAGGTTGCAATCCCACCAGCAGTGGAGGAGTGTTCCTCTTTCTCCACATCCTCGCCAACAACTGCTGTCTCCTGTGTTTTTGATCTTAGCCATTCTGATTGGTGTGAGATGGAATCTCAGGGTTGTTTTGATTTGCATTTTCCTAATGACTAAGGATGATGAACATCTCTTTAGGTGCTTCTCAGCCATTAGATATTCTTCAGGTGAGAACTCTTTGTTTAGCTCTGTACCCCATTTTTTAATAGGGTTACTTGCCTCTCTGGAGTTTACCTTCTTGAGTTCTTTGTATATATTGGATATTAGCCCTCTGTTGGATGTAGGGTTGGTAAAGATCATTTCCCAGTTAGTTGGTTGCCGCTTTGTCTTTTTGACAGTGTCTTTTGTGTTGCAAAAACTTTGTAATTTAATGAGGTCCCATTTGTCAATTCTTGATCTTAGAGCATAAGCTATTGGAGATCTATTCAGGAAATTCTCCCCTGTGCCCATATGTTCAAGGTTCTTCCCTAGTTTCCTTTCTATTAGTTTCAGTGTGTGTGGATTAATGTGGAGGTCCTTGATCCACTTGGAATTGAGCTGAGTGCAAGGAGATAAGAATGGGTCAATTTGCATTCTTCTGCATGTTGACCTCCAGTTGAACCAGCACCATTTGTTGAAAAGGCTATCTTTTTTCCACTGGATGGTTTTAGCTCCTTTGTCAAAGATCAAGTGACCATAGGAGTGTGGATTAATTTCTGGGTCTTTAATTCTGTTCCATTCATCTACATGCCTGTCACTGTACAAATACTATGTGATTTTTAACACTATTGCTCTGTAGTACAGCTTGAGGTCCGGGATATTGATTCCCCCAGAGGTTCTTTTACTCTTGAGAATAGTTTTAGCTATTCTGGGTTTTCTGTTATTCCAGATGAATTTTTGAATTGCTCTTTCTAACTCTATGAAGAATTGAGTTGGGATTTTGATGGGGATTGCATTGAATCTGTATATTGCTTTTGGCAAGATGGTCATTTTTACTATATTAATCCTGCCAATCCATGAGCATGGCAGATTTTTCCATCTTCTGAGGTCTTCTTCAATTTCTTTCTTCAGAGACTTGAAGTTCTTGTCATACAGATCTTTCACTTGTTTGGTTAGAGTCACACCAAGATACTTTATATGGTTTGTGGCTATTGTGAAGGGTATCATTTCTCTTACTTCTTTCTCAGCCTGCTTTTCCTTTGAGTATAGGAAGGCTACTGACTTGCTTGAGTTTCTTTTATATCTGGACACTTTGCTGAAGTTGTTTATCAGCTGTAGGAGTTCTCTGGTGGAGTTCTTTGGGTCGCTTAAGTATACTATCATATCGTCTGCAAATAGTGATAGTTTGACTTCTTCCTTTCCAATTTGTATCCCTTTGACCTCTTTTTGTTGTCTAATTACTCTAGATAGAACTTCAAGTACTATATTGAAAAGATATGGAGAGAGAGGGCAGCCTTGTCTAGTCCCTGATTTTAGTGGGATTGCTTCAAATTTCTCTCCATTTAGATTGATGTTGGCTACTGGTTTGCTGTAAATTGCTTTTACTATGTTTAGATATGGGCCTCGAATTCCTGATCTTTCCAAGACCTTTAGCATGAAAGGATGCTGAACTTTGTCAAATGCTTTTTCAGCATATAATGAGATGACCATGTGGTTTTTTTCTTTGAGATTGTTTATATAGTGGATTACATTGATGGATTTCCTTATATTGAACCATCCCTGCATCCCTGGGATGAAGCCTACTTGATCATGGTGAATGATCTTTTTGATGTGTTCTTGGATTAGGATGGCAAGAATTTTAGTGAGTGTTTTTGCATCGATATTCATAAGAGAGATTGACCTGAGATTCTCTTTCTTTGTCGGATCTTTGTGTGCTTTTGGTAATAGCGTAATTGGTAACACTTTTATAATCTCTTGAGCTTTCCACAGTGTGATGGCTATTCCTGGTCATCAACCTGACTATATCTGGAATGAACTACAACCCAGAATTCGAGGGCATAACTGTGATCCAGAACATGAGGCCAGAAGACACAAGTTTTCAACCTGGATCTTGGCATGGATGATTTGAGGCACAGTAGCCATGAAAAGCTTAGGCCCAGGCAAGGTAGTATATGCCTTTAATCAAAGGTGACTGAGGCAAAGAGTTCTCTGAGTTTAAGATCAGCCTGGAACAAGCAAGTCCTAGATCCAGGCATGGCTTTCATATGAGCTACACAATCTGTTGGAGAACTACATAAGAACATTGGAAGAAGGAAGATTCCCTCTTCTTCAACTGCTTGCACTTACTAGTCATCACAACTGTTAGAACCTACTTCTACAGAAGACCAGATGAACAATTAGCTACATTTTTGGCAGTCATGCTCGCGAGATTTTGCAGCTTCTGTTGTTACTAGGAGAATCATTCTCACAGCAAAGTTCCTGATATTCTGTTTTTTAAATCTTTCTGCCCCCTCTTTTATAATGTTCCCTGAGCCTTAGCTTCAGGATTATTTTATAGATGTATCTCTTGAGATGGGGATCCATACCTCTGTGATTTGATTAGTTCTAGTTTTCTGTAATAATCTCTATCTGTAGGTGTATATTTTCTCAACCAACTTTAGTAAAGGTTCAACCCTTACTAAACCCTTACTCTAGCCTACCACTCACAAGAGGTAGTGGAAAAGAAAGGTTTTTAGGATACAGGGGAAGTGGACCTGTTTAGAAATAGTTCTTTAGGACAATTCCTATCTTCACTGTTCTCAGTCCAGTCCACTAGCAAACACCAAGCATGAGTCAGCAGCTGTAGTCCAGTCCACTCCGCATACATAACACATGAAGCAGCAACTGCAGTCTAGTCTACTCAGCAGATACCACACATGAGTCATTGAGGACAATTTAATCTGGAAGAAACCATAAGGCTCACCAACTGGCCCAAGTCTGAGGAAGGCAGAAGAAGCCAAAGAACCCTTAAAAGAATTCTTTGGTGAGTTCTCTCTATAAAGTTACCACAAGTGAAGGTCAGCAACACAATATAAGGTGAACCCATACATGCATGCCAGCAGTGAAGACTAGCACGCAAGGAGGAGCAAAGTAAACCAATGCTCAAGCTCCCACTGTGTGTGTGTGTGATCATTTTTATATTAAACATCATGCATCCTTTCACATGTCTGCTATAGCAAAACATCCTTTCACCTGTATGCTGCAGCAAACCATCATTTGACATAAGTGACTTTCCAAAGAAACCAGAAGTTTCCATTTCATCTGCATGTTGCAAAGGGAAGTTTCCTTAACAGGGGGTGAAGTCCACATTTATCTATAGATATAAGAATAAATGTTTATAGATCGTTCTTAGGGATTATGCTAACTTGGTAAGTTATGGTTGCAGATTCACCTCCAATAACCATAATGCCAGTTGCACTGATTGGTTAGCTAGGCTTCCAGTTCCAGGTATTATCTCTCCTTGTTGAAGTGTGTCTTAAGTCCAATTAGAAAGTTGTCAACTACTGCCATGGTGTATCTGCCACTACTGCATTTTTAGGGTTGTAGTGCAGGCTAGTGGTTCATAGACATCATAGCTAGGTAAGTATGTTGTTTGCCTCTGTTTTTTTTTTTTTTTTTTTTTTTTTTTTGCAGGATACAAGTTATCTGATAGGGGAAACAGTAAAGGGAAACTATATAGATAGTGTGGAGAAGTCTTCATTCAGGCATTGATTAATATCTTCATTGAGTTTCCTGAATACATATAATATATAATATATATAATATATTATAAAATAAAATAAATATTAAAATATTATATAGCTATATATATAATAGCATTTATGAAATAATTGCCTTGTGGGAAATAGCAACTACTAGACTCTTGGACTTCCCATCCACAGCTGCCCATTGTTGGGTTAGTTGAACTACAGATTGAAAGTTGTCACAATAAATTCCCTTTTATAGAGAGACATTCCATAAGTTCTGTGAATTCAGAAAACCTTGACTAATACACAAATTCTTCTAAAGATGGATGGTGAGAATCTTGTAAACCTACAGAAGGTTTTCTATCTATAGGATAGGAAGCACCTATCCCCAGCTGTGCTTAAATTCATACCAAGATGACAGGAGACTAAACCCCAAGGAATATTTAGTTAGTCCACAACCTGACAAGTTAGTGTAACAGCAAAGGTCCAAACACTCACTCAACAGAGGTAATAATTCGAGATAGCCATATCAAGAAAGACCAAAAGTGATCTAACTGCAGATGCTTAAGTCCCATTATAAAACTTCAAAAAACACAAAACCAAGATGTGGGGGTTTGAGGACCATCTATTTACAGTGTATTAAAGTAGAAAAACTTAGTTTGGTTCTAGTTATCCATCTTAGGCTTAAGCTTGAAAACAATTTATTTTAATTTTTACTTTATTAGATATTTGCTTTATTTACATTTCAAATGTTATCCCTTTTCCTTGTTTCCCCTCTGAAAACTCCCATACCATCCCCTGTACCCCCGCTTACCACACCACTCACTTTCTTGACCTGGCATTCCACCACACTGGGGCATCTAGCTTTCATAGGACCAATGACCTCTCCCCTCACTGATTTCTGAAATGGCCATCCTCTGTTACATATGCGGCTGGAGTCATAGGTCCCTTCATGTATACACTTTGGTTGGTGGTTTAGTCCCTGGGAGCCCTGGGGGTACTGGATGGTACGTATTATTGTTCCTCCTATGCCACTGCAAAATTCTTCAGCTCCTTGGGTCTTTTCTCTAACTGCTCCATTGGGGACCCTATGCTCAGTCTATTGGTTGTCTGTGAACCATGGATATTTTGATCCACCATCTAAGAAGGATAAAAGTATCCACATTTTGGTCTTCCTTCTTCTTGAGCTTCATGTGGGCAGTGAGTTGTACTTTGGGTATTCTGAGCTTTGAACTAATATCTACTTATCAGCGAGTGCATATCATATGTGTTTTTACTGATTGGGTTACCGCACTCAAGATGATATTTCCTAGTTCCATCTGTTTGCCTAAGAATTTCATGAATTTATAGTTTTTGATAGCGGAATAGTATTCCATTGTGTAAATGTACCAAATTTTCTGTATCCATTTCTCTGTTGATGGACATCTGGGTTCTTTCCATATTCTGGCTATTATAAATAGGAATGCTATGAACATAGTGGAGCATGTGTCCTTGTTTCATGCTGAGGAATCCTCTGGGTATATGCCCAGGAGAGGTAGAAGGGGGTCCTCTGGTAATATCATTTCCAGAGTTGTTGTATCAGCTTGCAATCCTACCAGTAGTGGAGGAGTGTTCCTCTTTCTCCACATCCTTGCCAGTACCTGCTGTCTCCTGTGTTTTTGATCTTAGCCATTCTGACGTGTGTGAGGTGAAATCTCAGGGTTGGTTTGATTTGCATTTCCATGATGACTAAGGATGTTGAACATCTCTTTAGGTGCTTCTCAGCCATTTGGTATTCCTCAAGTGAAAATTCTTTGTTTAGCTCTGTTCCCCATTGTTTAATAGGGTTATTTGGTTCTCTGGAGTCTAAATTCTTGGGTTCTTTATCAAGGTATTCTAAGACAAAAACAAATTTACACAGTATCTTTACACAAATCCAGACCTTCAAAGGATAATGAATGAAAACACCAACAAAAGGAGGGAAACTACACAATAGAAAACCAAGAAATTAATCTTCTTTCAACAAACCCAAAAGATGATAGCCACACAAACATAAAAATTACATCAAAAATAGCAGGAAGCAACATTCACTATTCCTTAATATCTCTCAACATCAATGGACTCAATTCCCCAATAAAAATACATAAACTAACTGACTGGATACGTAAACAGAATCTAACATTTTCCTGCATACATGAAATGCAGTTCCATGTCAAAGACAAACACTACCTCAGAGTAAAAGGCTGGTAAACAGTTTTCTAAGAAAATGGTACCAGGAAACAAGCTAGTGTAGCCATTCTAATATCCAATAAAATAGACTTTCAAACAAAAATTGTCAAAAAAGACTTCCCATGCCCCAAATAAACACTATTCAATACTATACCAATCTTATGGCTGGTACCTCAGGGTGAAGGGATGACACAGCATGGTCCTGCTGAGTCACCCCTCCTACCTCACCATACCTTGCCCTACCAAACATATCCTGGCTCTCCTTTCTTTTTATAAAACACATTGGTGCTGTAAGCCTCAGATTCCCAATGAACTGAATTCCAGAAACTCAAAGGTTCCCATCTACCACCACCACCACATGAAATTCCAGCTTAATAGACCTGTCCATCCAAACACCAGTGAACTAATAAGCTCCCACATGCACACACACACACACACACACACACACACACACACACACACACACACACACACTGGTCAGTGTACAAATGCCCCTTGATCCCAAGGGAGGGCTGTTAAGCTTCCATCCACCCTGTGGTTTTCTTGAGGATAGACATTGTCACAGCTATGACTTGCCTTCTCACTGAACCCTCATTCTAGGACATTTTCCCTTGGGTGAGATTTTTCCCTCTCCTCTGAGATGGTCCAATTCTCATTACTGGGAAATCCCAGGCCTGGATTAACCATTCTCCCACCATCACTCAGTATGCTGGTCCAGAGCTCAGCCCCCACTTATCGTGTGACCACTTTATGATTTAGCTTGGCTGCCTCCATTTTCTAGTTATTAATTTATCCCAAAGACACTTGTAGTGGTAATTGATAACTTTTACCCTCACCCAGAAAGGGTACGTCATCACCACCACTTACTGGGATGTTTCCTACTTTTAAAGGCTTCCAAATTGACAGGCTATCTTTGGCCCAATTATCCACAAAGCAATAATTCTACAATGCTGCTTAACAGCACTTAATAAAAACTTTTGCACCTCTCTTGCCAATTACCTGAAAACAGAAAGATTTCTATATAAGCTTTCCCCTTTCCCTGTTCTCTTACTGCTTTATTACTTTGCTCTTCGCTCCCTGTTCCCTGGCCTCTACTGCAGATAGCCTCTGCTCTCTGCTTTCCACCTAGTGCTTTCACTCCCTGCCCAACCTGACCCGATGGTGTGTGTGGCATGCTGTGCTGGAATGGAGTTGTTGGCAGATGGAGCTCAGCTCCAGGTACCACCTCTCACCCCTAAATGCTCAATCTCTCCCCCTGCCCTGCTTGTGCTCTGCTCACAACAAGCTGAGCCTCTGACTATGCTTCATCACCCTTGATGCCACCTACTGCCAAGTCACACTGCATGCCCCTCATTCTGCACCACTTAGAATAGTTTTTGTCTCTGACATGCTTCTACTGCTCTATTCTAAGATACACAGCCACACTTCTTCTGATCCATTCTAAGGTAGAACACATGACTTTTCTCCACAGGAAGAGCTAATGCTTCAGCACCATCTTAGCTAAGAGCAGTCACATGGCTGGCTGGAACTTCAGCACTATCTTGGTTAAAGGCAGTCCCAAAGCTATCCACCATCTTTGTCATGGGCAGTTCCCACCTCACTGCCTCCTCACCTTAAAACTGCCTGCCTTAAGGTCTTCAAAGATACTTCAATTAAGATAAAGTTGCTGTATGATTTCTATCCTGCCTTGATAAATAATAATTTTAATATTAACTTATAATTATAAAGCAGTAACAAGGTTAAAGTTCCCTTCCTTAAAGATCCATCTAGCCTTGTTCTTGCTACTGACTTACTGTATTAGCTTCCAAGTTGCCCTCCAGCAAAACCAGAGTCTAGCTCCAGTCTCCAGGTTACACCCCAACAAGACCAGCATCTCCAGGTTACACCCCCAAGAAGACTAGCATCTCCAGGTCATTCCCCCAACAAACCTCTACTCCAGATTACAAGGCCATCCCTACCTAATGATCACTAATGCAGAGGAGAGCAGAAGTTAAGTTTATGATATGACTCCCAGCACCAGTCAATTTTGTTAAAGGCCAGAGTAGCTTTCCAGTTAGATGTTTGCACTCTTACCCCCTGGCTGCTGCTTACTATAAAACCTTGCCCCAATATATATTTGAGGCTCCTCCACCACTACCAAAACCATCCTGCCTGAAGGTAGAGAACTGGGGGTTGGAGGTGGGGCTGAGCTAGCTCAAATAGAATAAAGACCCAGCTGTGATTTGCATCAGATCAGATCCTCTCTGTTTTTTTTTGGGGGGGGGGGTTGCTAACATCTTTCTGGCACTACAATTTCTCTCATGTTTCTACTCTACATGAAAAAGTTTCTCAACTTCTGGGCCTAATGGACAAACTGACTCTACACAAGTTGCAATGGAGACCACAGGGACTGAGAGAAATGTTTAGGTAGTGGATTGTAGACCAACTTCAGTCAATTTAATTAATACATATCATCTGATTATAATTTGTTCCTCCCAGATTTCTGACTACATTGACAGCTAAGCTAACTTCATCTTGATAACTAGAAAACAGACCTCTAGCTCCATACCCCAAGGTAATGCACCACCTTATTAGCTCATTAGTCAATTTGTTAACTAGTTAAGACTACCAGATCTCTTATTAAAAATACAGACAGGTTTGCCTTGCTCACAAGCTTCATGACAAAGGATACGCAAGTTCAGAGGTAACCTTTAACAGATGTAACCTTCTGCTAGTTCCTTATCTAAACTCAATTACCAGTGACTAAATGCTTCATATCTCCTCCCCTTGTTATAGCACTGTCCTAACATTAACCAATAGAGTTCTTATAAATTAGCCTAGCACTAATAAAATGTTCCATTATACAATCCAACTTTTATAATCATAAGTTCAAAATTTACGTTTCCTTTGATTGCCTTCTATCTATAGACTTAGAGTGTTTCTAATACTAAATCTACACTATCAGCTATCATAGTTACTGTGATGGTTTATATATGCTCAGCCTAGAGTGTGGCACTATTAGAAGGTGTTGGTGTGTCACTGTGGATATGGGCTTTAAGGCCCTCATTCTAGCTGTCTGAAAGCCAATATTCTGATAGCAGCTTTCAGATGAAGATGTAGAACTCTCAGCTCCTCCTGCACCGTTCCTACCTGGATGTTGCAATTTTCCTGCCTTGAAAATAATGGACTGAACCTCTGAACCTGTAAACCAGTCCCAAATAAATGCTGTCCTTATAAGACTTGCCTTTGTCATGGTGTCTGTTCACAGCAGTAAAACTCTAACTAAAACAGTTACAAATATAAGCTTCCTTTGATTGCCCTTTAACTATAGACTTAAGTATTTCTAATGCTAAATATACTACTAGCTATCATAGTTACAAATGTTTCCTTTGAAAAGGTTAACTCAGAAACTTTGAAAAAAATCATAGAACACTGGCCCATCCCAGAAGGGCAAGTGTTCCCCTCCCAAAAGGGAGAGGCTATATTACATTCCTCACACCACAGTATGTTCCCAGAGTCCATAGGCCACCTACCTCATCCCCTATCAACCAATTAATTTAAAGGTAACACTGTTCTGCCAATCACATTGTGCCTAATGGAGGCTGCCCTGAGAACTGTATAAAAGACCTGCGCAGCTAAGAGTGCTTTTCTTTCTGTCTCCGTGTGCAGGGTGGCCCCAGCATGCTGGATAATAATAAAAATCCTCTTGCTTTTTGAATTGATTCCCATCTCCTCATGGTCTACACAGGGGGTCTCTCTGGTAAGTTAAGACTGCCTTGGCAGGGAAAGTGACCTCCTGTTGGGACAGGCTGGGATAGTGAATCGATCTTGAGCATGGTAGCAACACGTTTTGTTTTCTGTCTGTCTCATTGTTTGTCATGCTGGTTGTCAAAGTCTGAGTCTGTAAGCTTGTCTGAACTTTCAGTTTGCTTGCAAGCATCTGATAGGCTCGGAGAGCCTACAGTGTCTGGTTCAGTGAGCTCGACTGGCAGACTTGCCTAAGGTTGAGACCACCGGGGTCTGGGAGATACCCCAGACCTTGGAGATTGCTGGGAGAACTCTACTCCTTCTGAAAATGCCAGGACAGTAATGGCAGGAGCCGAGTCGTGCTATGATCTGGTTTATCTGGTCCTTGCCATGGGCAGGAGGACCTGATATCTGTAATTGGGTCCATCACTGTTATCTCTGTGTGTGTTAATGTCTTCTTCTGTGTCCCTGGACCTAGACTCCCACCTGTGGCAGGGTCAAGCTGTTTTTCTCTGTGTTTGTTGGTATCTTGTTCTGTGCTTTTGGACTTAGACTGACAGCACTGTTTGGACGTTAGACTGACTGAAAAGCAACTCTCTGCTTCTCTGTAGGGACCTTAGACTTACAGAGCTCCAAAATCAGGTCACGTGACTCAAGCATGCCAAGCTGAAACAAAGGAAAGACAGAACACTGAGGAACCCTGGAGGGGAAAATAAGTCTTAACAAGATACTCAAGAAGGAGCTGCGCAGGAATTCTGGTTTTAAGCTGGTACAGATAGATGAGTAAATCAATTGTGTTGTTAGGATAAAGATCGTTTATTTCATTTGTTTTAAATTGTTTTGTTTTTCTAAATGGGTGTGATGTTGTACTTTGTGGTACTATTATTCCTCCAGGAGAGAGGTTAAAATGAAGTGTTTTTCTGGTAAGTGGCTCAAGGATAGGCTGATTTGGCAAAAAGGATTTTGTTTTTGTGTTTCTAAAAAAGGGTGATTAGGCTCTGGACATCTTCAAGAGCTATTTAGATCAGAAATGATAGAGGGAGACCTCCAGAGAACTAGATTCCAGAATATCAAACAAAAAAAATCTATCTTTGTGACACTAAAATTTTGTTTTGAGATGTATATATTACAGAAAATACAGTCAGGTTGAGTCTCCTCATCAAACATGTCAAGACACAGAAAATGGAGATCAACCAACTCACCCATTTTCCCTAATCTTCCCCCACCTCCTTATTAATATCTCAATGTCTATACTCAGGTTGAAGAAGTTATGAAGAGTCATCAACCCAGTTCCCTGGGATTTGGGGCTGGAGAGGGTTGTTATTAAGTTGTCTTTCTAGAGAATGTAGAAATGGTCAGATTTGAAATAGAGAGGAAAAAGGACTGATTATATAGCCATAATTTCATTTGGTAAAAATCCTTTCAATTGCTAAGTTAATTCAGTTGCTAAGTTAAAGTCATAAGTTCTTATTAGGTACAGAATTCATTTAAATTCATTATCAAAGGTTTCATTGGTATAAATTTCTTCTCTTGATACTAAATATTTGAAAGTACAGAGTTTAGACCCAGTCCTTCCTTGAGGTTTTTAATAACAGATCTGAGATGTTTAAACCTGTAAGTTTAAGGCTAAATAACAAATAAAGGCTCTGAGTTTGTTAGGGTATTTTCAAGAACTTAATCAAAACAGCTGAAAATTGTCAAGGCTTATCAGTTCAGAGATGCTTTAGATAGTCTTCAAAGGCATCATAACTTTACAGAATATGACATTCTTTGTTATATGTTTTCACTTAATATTGCTCACTCTCGAATTTCTGATGGGTTTGAAGACTGTTAGTCTCATAGCCAGCCAAAGCTGTTTAACTTTGAGAAACTCTTGTACTCAAGAGACCCACCCTCAGGGTTTCAGCTTAGGTGCGCAACCCCTCAGTACCCTAACCCTAACCCTACAGCTTAACAAGATGATTGTTGTAACAACATGAGGTTTGTTTATTTATTTCACATACCTGAAGATTGTAACACCTCGAAGGGAGAGTCAACCATGAACAAAGAAAGTATATTATCTTTTATATCCTTTTTGTAATGGGGGTGATGTGCTATAAGTCATGGTTTTAAATTTACAGATCAAGAGGGATTTTTGTAATAATATTGTTGACAGTGGCCTTCCTCCGGACCCAGTAGCAGGAGGGGTGGGGGTGGGGGGTGATTCAGAGAACTGTTACATCTTATTTTGTCTTGACTTGGTCACCACAGCCTCAGCTTGGTCACTTTGTCTGTTTGAAACTTTTGTTTTTACATTCTTAGAGTCTATGTCTATGTTTTCAGAAAATTCTGTTCGAAGGTCAGGGTAGAAGCTGCTGCAAGCTGCTGGCTCTCTGTAGAGCAGCTTCTCTCTGCCATTTCTGTCTTAAAGGGGCATCCTCTCACAGAGAGGCACTGTTACTGGGGAAGGGACCTTGCTTTCCACAAAACCTGGTATAGATTTAAATAGATGATTTTCAGATGATATAAATTTTATAGCCAAGACATGAGTCAGGTGTTAATTCTTATAGTCTTCTAAGATAATAGGGATAACAAAGGTTCTGTTTGATTGACATCTCTAGGTCTATCTTATACTTTATAATTTACAAAATGGTAATAATTATGTTCAATTTATACTTAAAGAGAAAGTTTTTATGCTCAATTTATACTTAGAGAGAAAGTTTTTATTATACAGAAAAGGTAAAATGTTACAAGATTTCCTATCCATTCACATTGCGGCAGTGAGAGGTCAGTGATTAGAAGAGAGAGAGAAAAAGGAGCTAGGGAGAGGGAAGAAGAGAGGAACCCACAAGTGGAACAGGGAGAGACATGAGACCACCTCCCCTGATACCATAGTGGCTCTCTCACTAAGGGCATATTTCCCAAGAGACTGATTAATCTCTTTGAGACTGTTCTATTTGTAATACAGGAAGTCAAAAAGAATACCCCCTCAGACTCCGGGGTGCCATCAATTCACCAGTCTGTCATGAACAGTGGGCATTCCCTGACTAGATCTGACTAGGACTTTAATATGACAAAAGGTAAGGGGCACCTGAAGGTCCACCACAAGACTCCATGGGCAGATCTCAAGGGGGGCTGCATGGCAACCCACAAATTTGACCAAGGTATGTAAGGTTTAACAGGGACCACAGCCTTTCTACAGTGGATCATAGGGGCAATATACACCCTATGATGGCAGGAGCAAGGAATATAAAACTACTGTGACAATGGCTTTTATAGACTAGGCCAGTAGAGATAGTAGAAAAAAGCTTCAGAGGCTAGAGACAAAGAATAAGCCATTGAGAGATTTAGTACAGTTTGCTGAGACAGGGAGACAGAGGAGGAGAAGGAGCAGAGAAAGAGAAAAAAATAAGTCTGTAGAGGGATTTAGTTCAGGTTCTGAGAAATCTGTAGAGTGATTTAGTGCAGGTCGCTGAGAAAGTCTACCACTATAGGGAGACAGAGAAGGAGAGGGAACAGAGAAAAAGAAAGAAAAAATTGACAGAGAAGGAAGCTACAGAGACTCCTGGCTATAACAGTTAGAAAAAGCAGAGAAGAGAGCAGAAAAGGACTAGTGCACAAAGAGAGAGGCTACTGGGCCCCAAGAGTGCCCTAACAGAAGCTGGAAGCAGGAATTCCCAGGTCTTGAGACAAAAAAAATAAAAAAGGCGCCAAGTGGCAAAGGTGTTAGCCCTGGGTGAAGACAGTGACTAGGGGAGATTGGATTCTGACCATGTCCCCCAACCCAGGGTAACTCTGAAAGTGGAGAGGAAACCCATTCAGTTCTTGGTAGACACAGGGGCTCAACGCTTAGTACTCCAAGCCAATGGTCCTGTTTTCAAGAAAAGATCTTGGGTCCAAGTAGCCACCTGCACCAAAATATATTCATGGACCACCCGACGGACCGTGTAGGGATGGGATGGGTAGCCCATTCATTTAGGGTCACCCCAGACTGTGCCTACCCTCTGTTGGAGTGAGACATACTCTCCAAAATAGGGGTCAGATACACTTCTTGCCCAAGAGGCCACAGCGTATTGACCCAAGAGGAGAGACTGACCCCTGCCAAAAGTCGAAGCTACAGACGGGAGCAGTTTTCTCCATGAAGGTCAGAGATGAACAGGTGCTGCTATGGTGGACGGCAAAAATGTCATCTGGGTAGAACCTCTACCCCTTGGCACTCAACACAGAAAGTGGATCTAATTGCCCTCACCAAGGCCTTTCGAATTTGGAGCCAGGAAGAAAATTAACATCCATGTGGATAGCAGGTATGCCTCTGCAACAGAACATGTCAACAGGGCTATATGCCAAGAGGGAGGATTGCTCACATCAGAGGAAACAAACAGGAAATCTAGGACCTCTTCAATACCCTAATGAACCCAGCAACTGTGAGTATTATTCACTGCCCAGGATGTCAGAAGGGAAAAGACTCAGTGGGCAATAACCAGGCAGAGCAAGTGGCTCCAGAAATTGATATGCAGGAGCCTATACAGGATATGGGCCTACAAGAGACACCATCTGGGAAATGGAACTAAAGTAAGAGATGGCCTGACTTAGAATATGCTGAGGAAAAAAAAGACGCAGATTGTTAGCCACCCTACCAACAATTACCATGAGAAGGTGCACACAAGAAGGGAGAACTATACTCCCCAGAAAATAAACAAAAGATTTACTAGGACAAATGGACAGACAGATTCATTTAGGGGATTAAAAAGCTTATCCAGGCAATTAAGGGACCTAAAGTATGTATTTATGATTCAGGTTTTGGGCCAGAGAGATAGTAGAACAGTGTAAGGTATGGCTGCAAGTGAATGCTTATGCAGCGAAGAGGGCAAAAGACCTAGAAGAGAACAGCCTAGAGTATATTGAGAGATTTTATAAAAGTTAAGGCAGGAGAATATGGTTGCAAATACCTTCTAGTATTTGTGGATACTTTCTCTGAATGCGTTGAGACTTTCCCTACCAAGCAGGAAACTGCTGCCATGATTAGAAGAAATTTTCCCTAGTTTCAGAATGCCTAAGGTAATTGGATCAGACAATGGTTCTGTTTCTGTTTCTAAGGTAAGACAGGGATTGACAGAGATATTGGGGACTAATTGGAAGCAGTATTGGACATACTGTCCCCAGAGCTCAGGGCAGGTAGAGAAAATAAAAAAAAACCCTATGAGAGACCATAACTAAATTGACCTTGGAGACTGGCTCAGTCTAGGTGGTGCCCCTCCCCTTGTTCCTGTTCTGAGCCCAGAACAGCCCTTGCCATTTTAACCTGACCACTTTTGAGATCCTCCTTGGTACCCCAACTCCTTTGTTGTCCACTGGGCCCTCCCAGGAGGTATCCCACAACATGATATTTGACCCAAACTGACTTAAATGCTCCAGGGACACCAGAGACTCCTTACTGCTTCCACACTGGTGACTAAATCTATATAAGAAGGCATCAGGGAACAGTTGCTGGAACCCTGATAAAAGAGAACTTTCCTGGTGCTACTAGCCACTCCGACAGGCCTCAAGGTGGACAGTACTGAGGCCTGGGTGCATGCTTCCTATGTGAAACTTACAGATGCACCGGTCTACAGACCCCCTGCCCCCCCCACTGGATGGTACAGAAGATAGACAATCTTCTCAAGATCATGACTGCCTGGTGGTACCCTTGGATTCTGGTTCCTTCCCCTCCCCTCCTATGTGCCCATTCACCAAATCTATTATGGCACTCACTGTCTCTCTTCTGTTGGGGTTAGAGATGGCCAGGGCAGCCACCAGGACTTTCACTCTGTTTTTATTAGGAAAAATTATGACAGTCTGAGGATAGCCATTGATTTAGATATAGTGAAAATAGAAACTTCCATCAGTCACCATCAAGAATCACTGACTTCGTTATCAGAAGTAGTACTGCAGGATAGGAGGGCTGTGTGCTGCCTTAGCTGGGGATTGTTGCTCTTACATAGACCATTCAGAGTTGTTAACCCTGTTAGGACCCCTAATTGTTCTTCAGCTGTAGTTGACTTTTGGCCCCTACATTTGGAATTGCTTAGTTGCTATTTTTAAGACACACTTAGGTACAGTACAGCTAATGATCTTAAAGAAGAGATACAAAAAACTAGATTCAGAAGATCAGGAGTATGAGCTATCAGAATACCAGCAATTTCTTCAGGATTGAAGCATTCACAGAAAATGTGGGGGGGGGTGTGAAAGGGTTAACTCAGAAACTTTGAAAAAAATCACAGAACACTGGCCCCCCAGAAGGGCAAGTGTTTCCCCTCCCAAAAGAGAGAGGCTAAATAACATTCCTCAGACCACAGTATGGTCCCTGTAGCTAGGAAAGGCCCATTGGCCACCTACCTCATCCCCTATCAACCAATTAATTTAAAGGTAATAAATCTGCCAATCACATTGTGCCTAATGGAGGCTGCCCTGAGAACTGTATAAAAGGCCCGCACAGCCAGGAGTGTGTGTCATTCTGTCTCCATGTTCAGGGTAGCCCCAGCATGCTGGATAATAATAAAAATTCTCTTTCTTTTTGCATTGATTCCTGTCTCCTCCTGGTCACTCAGGGGGTCTCTCTAGTACGTTAAGACTCCCTCAAGTCTTACATATCCAGTTATAGATTCAAGGTTTTTCTCATACTAAATCTATATGATCAACTATCATATTCACAGTGTCAAGGTTTTGAGTTTCCTTTAATTCCCTTTTAAATGAAAACTTAAAAATGTTTCTCATTATGCCAAATTTATACATATTCAATCTCCTCAACAGACAATAAAAAGTCTTCTTGCTCCTTCTGATCCACAAAAAGTTTTTTTCCCTAAGCCCATCTTAAAGACTGTTTATATTGTTAACAAATTTATCTCTTTTGTAAATTTATATGCTCCAAGAAACACATTCATATCTACCTCTCATTGACCAAACAGACTCCATATGGACAAGTACACCTACCAATGAACTTAGGCTGAAGTTCCCACTTGCTACATATTCCAGAGGGTGCAATTACTTTCATGTTCCTTGGAATTGGGACTTCCTTCACCCCAACCACCAGGACCTAATGGTTTCAAATGTACACCCACGAAAAAATTTTTCACTCAAATGTACTTAACTTTATTCTCTACCTCTAATGTATATGTGTGTGTTTCAGCATCTTGTCAAGTCTAGGCATTTACTCAAAATCTACATCCAGGAAAGCTCCAGAGAAGCAACCCACAGATGATCCAATCTACTTTCACAGGCACAGACACTTCTACTGAACCTGCTCCTTCTACCCACATATGTTTCCACAGACTCTGAGCAGCAAGGAACATTCAACTCTCCTAAGACTGGACCAACATCCCCATCCTTATTTTATTAAGTTTCCCAGAGACACACCACCCCAAAGTCAGCAGGAAGTAGAAAAAGATCGCAACAACCCTACTCCTTCTTCACAATTTCCTCTTTCTTCTGTTTAAATTAAACTAAGGTCTACTCAGCAGTTACCTGGTAATAATCAGGTAGGCTTGGCTTACTATAAAAGGGGTTATTTGGCCCCTCCTCCCTCTCTTACCCTCTTACTCTCCCTGACTCCCTAACCCTTTCTCTCTCTCTCCCCTTCTCCCTCCTGCAATTTCTCCATGTGTTCCTGGATGGCATCTCCTCTTCTCTCTCTCTCTGTTTTTCATTGCCTCTACTCCTTTCTCATCTCCCCTTCCAATGTCTCAAATAAACTATTCTATACTATACCCATCTTATGGCTGGCACATCAGGGGGAAGGGGATCCCTCAGCATGGGCTTACCGAGGTACCTCTCCCACCTCACCATACCTGGCTCTACCAAACATATCCTGGTTCTCCCTTCTTTTTATAAAATACAGCAGGAAGTTCAGACCAATTTGGGCAAATTTTTGTTTTAGATACCATGGCATTCATTCTCCCAGACTTTGCAAGAGGTCCTGAGAATGTGGAAATGTTCCACTTGATAGTTTGGGGTCAAATGGTTTATATGGTGGTGGTAGCTTCAGATCAAATGTCTTTGTAGCAAAGGTTCCCCTAACACAAAGACCTGATCTTTGTTTGGAAACAGCCACTACTCAACTTGGCAGAGGAAGCCTGGAGGGTCCTGGACCCAGAGAGGCAGCAGCTTAGAGATGGGTACTCACAGAGTCCACAAAAAATGATGTATCCAGTGGAGGACAGAGGGAAAGGAGCAGTACCAGCATGCCCAGGAAAGACCCAGGCCACTGGACTGGGGAATCAGCTCCTCCCATTTTCAGCACCATCAGATGGGTTATTTTTTCGAGGGTGAAACGAACCAATTTAAGCCAGATTAGATTATATTAAGTACAGATTGATTGGGAAGCTGCTCCTCAGGTGAGTTCACTGGCCCTAAGGACTGAGGCCATAGAAATCACCATGGGGAGAAGGAGGCAAGAAAAAGAAAGGGGAAGCAAACAGAGAGAGAAGGAGAGAGACAGTCAGAGACTAGAATGTCTGGAAGGGAAGAACTGATGGGGGAAGAGGTGCCAAGCCTCTGGGCTGGAAAGATCAGGCTTGGGTACAGGGTATGCCAGGTAGGGACTGAGATATGCTGGGAGAAGCTGGAGGCCAGGTCTGCTTTGATATGTAAAATATGCACCTCTGTCATTTATCCCAGTGTCTGAAACCAAACAGTCTGGTCTTTCTATGACTTGCTCTGGTTACATAGTGGGATGAGAAAATATGAAGGGGTCCCAACCTTCTTCTCTAGCCATTGTTGGGGTAACCTACCCCCTTGTATATTGTATTAACTGGTAATGAAGCTGTGTCCCAGTATTCTCAATTATTAATTGCTGTGCTGGCAGTTCCAGGTGCTGGCAGGATTATGTTGTCTTTTCTATAGCCCAGGATCTTTGCTTGTTGCTTCCTTGCCTGCCCCAAAAGATAATTTTTCTGAGATTATCATGTTTAAAAGCAAGTTGCCATGGGGGAAGTCATATAGTCCTCAATTTGGCCAAAAGGCAACACTAAGAGATTGACCAGGCATAGTCCTGGTGCTTATTGCTTTAGAATGAGAAGGGTGTGGAACCTTTCCTACTATGCTAATAGTTTTTTTGTATGAGAAAGAAGTGTGGTTTTTGATAAAGAGCTGATGGCTGGAACTGAGGAAGAGAAGGACAGAAGCACAATAGGAGCAGGGTGGTTATTTTGGGTGGCTTCTAGATGGGTAGCGAAGGGACTTCCCCGTAAATAGACTAACAGCCTTTATACTATACAAATGTCTCCACATCTTTATTATTAAATCCCAAGTGGACCCCTGGAAGTCTTCTCAATAACCTTGGTTTCTTTCATATGCTAATTTGTTGCAACCTTTGTGTAAGGCTTTCCAAATCCCCATTCTTTGTTCTTCATTCCTTCCTCAGTGTCCTTGTATTGTTGTATAGTATACTTCATTCTTTATAGGCATTTGGAAAGATGGAACTTCATCCTTGTTGATTCAGGGAGATTCTCTTAGCTTTGATGAAGTATTATTTTCAAGAGTGCTATGCTCTCGGAAGTGCCTGAATTTTTTTTAGTATCTCTAACACTAGTTTTAGACTGTCCCTAAATTGTGATACAGAGAAATACTGAGGGGTTGATGTGGTGATTCAATTGTGGAGTGCTTGCTTAGAATGTTAATGGCCCTGTATTCCATCCCAAGTGGTATAACAGAACAAAGAACACACAAACTTATATTAATCATCAGATTAATTATATATTTTAATTCATATTACTTATAATAATCATCAGAGCTTATATAAGAAGTGTGAAAGACATCTAAATACGCTTTGCCAGAAGGAAAAATGGCTTATCATCCTTTTTGTAAAAATGATTTTTCAAATACAACATAAACAGTGAATTTTAAAGAGGCTTGCTAAAACCTCCTTTGCTTTTTTGAATCTTGTAATAACCATCTTCTTCACCTGATGAGCTAAATTCTAACTGACTTGCAAAAGTGGCAATGCCAGAGTTCTGATTGAATGTGATCATAATGGAAAATTATATGGGAAGGTTCCGATTTGTAAACTTTCAAATAGATCAAGCTTTGGGCCTGAGCACTAGAATGCTTCTTTGCACATGCATAATCAGGCATTTTATATTCATTCTCCCACAAAAAGCCCTGAGAATTTGGCCTTGTAAAACTCAGCAGTCTTACCTTACCAGAAACCCTGAGTGGACCACGCGGAGATGGAAATCGATGCAAAGTGCATGAGAAATTTTTATTAAAACTAGCATGCTGGGGCCGCTCTGCACATGAAGAAAGAATGACCCTGCATCTTGTGCTGCTCGGGATTTTATACCCTCCTCAGGGCCACCACCATTAAGCACAATGTGATTGCAGAACAGTATTATATTCAAACTAATTGGTTGTTAGGTGATGAGGTAGGTGGCCAACAGTCAGTCCTATGGAATGTGTCCATAGGAACACTTAGGTCAGTCTCCCCCTCCCCTTTGTGGTCTGAGGAATGTAACTTAGCCTCTGACCTTTTTAAAGTTCCTGACTTAACACTTTCATTGCCTACTTTTCTTTTTCATGCTTCAATCTTGAAGCAATTGCTGGTATTCTGATAGCTCCTACTCCTGATCTTCTGTATCTAGTTCTTTGTATCATTAGCTGTACTGTACCTAAGTGTGCCTTAACAATAGCAACTAAGCAGTTCAAAGTGTAGGGGCCAAAATCAACTATAGCTGGAGAACAATTAGAGGTCCTAACAGGGTTAACAACCCTGAATGTTCTATATAAGAACAACACTCCTCAGCTAAGGCAGCACACAGCCCTCCTATTCTGCACTACTACTTCTGATAATGAAGTCAATAATTATTGAAGGTGACTGATGGAAGTTTCTATTTTCACTATATCTAAATCAATGGCTATCCTCAGACTGTCATAAATTTTCCTAATAAGAACAGAGTGAAAGTCCTGATGACTGCCCTGGCCATCTCTAACCCCAACAGAAGAGAGACAGTGGGTGCCATAACAGATTTGGTGAATGGGCACATAGGAGGGGAGGGGAAGGAACCAGAATCCAAGGGTACCACCAGGTAGTCATGATCAATGTCAAGTGACCTTGAGCTTGAGCAGATTGTCTATCTTCTACACGGTTCCGCAGGGGTCTGGAGATCAGGGCATCTGCAGGTTTCACATGGGAAACATACTCCCAGGCCACAGTACTGGTCACCTTGAGGCCTGTGGAAGTGGCTAGTAGCACCAGGAAGGGTCTCTTTCATCAGGGTTTCAACAACTCTTCCTGAAGCCTTCTTACACAGATCCATTCACCAGTCTGGAAGTAGTGAAGAGTCTCTGGCATGCCTGGAGCATTTAAGGCAGACAGTTCGGGCCAAATCTCATGTTGTGGGATAATTCCTGGGAGGGCCCAGTGAAAAACAAACAGTTGGGGTGCCAAAGAGGATCTCAAAAGGAGCAGGTTAAAATGGCAGGGGCTGCTCTATGCTCACAACAAGAACAAGGAGAGGGTCACCACCCATCCTGAGCCTGTCTCCAAGGTCAATTTAGTTAAAGTCTCTCATAAGGTTTTGTTTATTTTCTCTTCCTCCAAGGTCAATTTAGTTAAAGTCTCTCATAATGTTTTGTTTATTTTCTCTTCCTGTCTTGAGCTCTGGGGACATTATTCCAATAATGTTTCCATTTAGCCCCCAATATCTCTGTCAATCTCTGACTTACCTTAGAAACAAAAACAGGACCATTGTCTGATCCAACTACCTTAGGCACTCTGAAACTAGGGTAAATTTCTTGTAATCATGGCAGCTGTTCCCTGCTTGATGGGGAAAGTCTCAACCCATCTAGAGAAAGAATCTACAAACACTAGAAGGTATTTGTAACCTTATTCTCCTGTCCTAGCTTTTATAAAATCTCTCAATATAATCTAGGCTGCTCTATTCTAGGTCTTTTGCCCTGTTTACTCTTTGCTGCATAAGCATTTACTTGCTGGCATACCTTACACTGTTCTATTATCTCTCTGGCCCAAAATGTGAGTCTTATAAACATATATATATATTTAGGTCACTTAACTGCTTTGGAAAAGGTTTTTATACCCTAAATGAGTCCATCTGTGCATTTGGCCTAGTAAGTCTTTTGTTTATTTTCTGGGAGCATAATTTTCCCTTCTTGTGTGTACCTTCTCTTGGTGATAGTTGGTAGGATAGCTAGCAATCTTAGCCATTTTTTCTTCAGCATATTTTAAGTGAGGCCATCTCTTCATTTAGTCCCATTTCCCAGTAGGTGTCTCTTGCAGGCCCATAACCAGTATAGGCTCCTGCATAGCCACTTCTGGAGCCATTTGCTCTGCTTGGTTATTGCCCACTGAGTCTTTTCTCTTTTGCTGTCCTTGGCAGTGAGTAGTACTCACAGTTGTCGGCTTCATTAGGGCATCTAATAGGTCCCAGATTTCCTGTTGTTTCCTCTGATGTGAGCAGTCCTCTTGGCATATATCCCTGTAGACGTGGACTATGGCAAAGGCATACCTAATATCCATGTGGATGTTAATTTTCTTGCTGGCTCCAAGTTCCAAGGTCTTGATGAGGGCAATTAGCTCCACTTTCTGTGTTGACGTGCCAGGGGGTAAAGGTTCTTCTACCCAGATGACATTTGTGCTGTCCACGATAGCAGCACCTGCTTGTCTCTGACCTTCATGGAGAAAACTGCTACTCTCTGTAGTGACTTTCAGCAGGGGTCAGTCTCTCTTTTTGGGCCAGTTAGCTATGGCCCATCGGGCAGGAAGTGTATCTGGTCCCCTATTTTGGAGGGTATGTCTTGCTCCAACAGAGGGTAAGGACAGTCTGAGGTGACCCTAAATGAATGGGCTCCCTATCCCATCCCCTTGTCCACTATTCTTTGGGTAGTCCTTGAATACATTTTGGTGCCAGTGGCTTCTTGGACACAAGATCTTTTCTTAGAATGGGCCGTCGACTAGGAGGATGAGTGTTGAGCCCCTGTGTCAACCAAGAACTGAGTGGGTTTCTCCTTCATTCTCAGTTACCCTGGGTTGGGGGAGGTGGTCAGAACCCCATCTCCCCTAGTCACCATCTTCACCCAGGGCTAACACCTTTGCCATTTGGGGGCACTTTTCCCAAGACCTGGGAATTCCTGATCCCACCTTCTATTTCTTAGGGCACACACTGTCTCAGTGGCCTCTCTCCTTACCATATGCTCACTGGTCCTTGTCTGTCTCTCTTCTCTGCTTTTTCTAACTATTATAGCCAGGACACTCTGTAGCTTTCTTCTCTGTCATTTTCTTCTTTCCTTTTCTCTGTTTCTTCTCCTCTTCTGTCTCCCTGTCTCAGCAAACTGCACTAAATCCCTCTACAGACCTTCTCAACAACCTGCACTAAATCCCTCTACAGACCTTCTCAACAACCTGCACTAAATCCCTCTACAGACTTTCTCAGCAAACTACACTAAATCCCTCTAGCTTCTGAAGCTTTTTTTCTGATATCTCTACTAGCCTGGTCTATAAAAGCTGCTGGGGTCATAGAATGTATATAGACAGAATGCCTCTATGAGCCACTCTAGAAAGGCTGCAGGTGACTCATCTGGTCCGTGCTTAACCTCATGTACCTTGGTCAAATTTGTGGGTTGCCATGCCCTTGAGACCTGCCAATGGAGTCTGGTGGTAGACCTTCAGGTGCCCCTTACCTTTTGTCATATTAAAGTCCTAGTAAGGTCTAGTCAGGGAATGCCCACTGTTCATGACAGACTGGTGAATTGATGGCACCCCGGAGTCTGAGGGGGTATTCTTTTTGACTTCCTGTATTACAAATAGAACAGTCTCAAAGAGATTAATCAGTCTCTTGGGAAATATGCCCTTTGTGAGAGATCCACCGTGGTATCAGGGGAGGTGGTCTCATGTCTCTTCCTACTCCGCTCATGTGGTCCTCTCTTCTTCCCTCTTTCTAGCTCCTCTTTCTCTCTCTCCTCTAATTACTGGTCTCTCACTGCCTCAGTGTGAATGAATAGGAAATCTTGTAACATTTTACCTTTTCTGTATAATAAAAACTTTCTCTCTAAGTATAAATTGAGCATAAAAACTTTTTCTTTAAGTATAAATTGAGCATAACTATTACCATTTTGTAAATTAGAAAGTATAAGATAGATCTAGAGATGTCAATCAAACAGAATATTTGTTATCTGTATTATCTTAGAAGACTATAAAAATTAAGACCTGACTCATGTCTTGGTTAAATCTCTATCAACTTTCTCAAAGTTAAACAGCTTGGGCTGGTTATGAGACTAACAGTCTTCAACCCTGTCAGATATCTGCGAGCGAGCAATATTAACATAGGACGTCACATTCTGTGGACTTCTGATGCCTTTGAAGGCTGTCTATCTTTCTAAAGCATCTCTGGAGTGTTAAGCCTTGAGAACTTTCAGCTGGTTTGATTAAAATCTTGAAAATACCCTAGCAAACTCAGAGCCTTTATTTGTTATTTGGTTATAAACTCACAGGTTTAAACATCTCAGATCTGTTATAAAAACCACAAAGAAGGACTGGGTCTAAACCATGTACTTTTAACTATTTAGTATCAAGAGAAGAAATTTATACCAATGAAACCCTTGATAATGAGTCTAAATGAATTCTGTACCCAATAAGAACTTATGGTTTTAACTTAGTAAAAATTAAAAGCATTTTTACCAAATGAAATTATGGCTATATAATTAATCTTATTTTCTCTCTGTTTCAAATCTGACCATTTCTACATTCCCTAGAAAGACAACTTAATAACAACCCTCTCTAACCCCAAGTCCCAGGGAACTGAGTCAACGACTCTTAGTAACTTCTTCAAGCTGAGTATGGGCATTGAGATATTAATAAGGGGTGTGGGGGAAGCGTAGAGAAAATGGGTGAGTTGGTTGATCTCTGATTTCTGTGTCTTAACTGGATCTAATTGAAGTCCAGGACCTCAGGACTTCACACAGGTCAGTTCAGAAGCAGGTCTACTTGAGCTTGACATGTTTGATGAAGAGTCTCAACCTGGCTGTATTTTCTGTACTATATACATCTCAAAACAAAATTTTAGTATCATAAAGATAGATTTTTTGTTTGATATTCTGGAATCTAGTTCTCTGGGGGTCTCCCTCTATCATTTCTGATCTAGATAGCTCTGCAAGATGTCCAAAGCCTAATCACCCTTTTTTAAAAACACAAAGATAAAATCCTTTTCTCCAAATCAGCCTATCCTTGAGCCAGTAGCCAGAAAAACCCTTCATTTTGACCTCTCTCCCAGAGGAATAATAGTACCACAAAGCACAACACCACACAATTTAAAACAAATACACTAAGATAATGTATGAGTCTCTCTTTAGGCATTTTTATCTAGCCAATGAGAACTAATGACTGTGTCTCCTGCTACCCCTTCTTTGTTCCGAGAGCTTTTCAGATCCACACCCTCTTTCCAGCTTCCCACTCCTGCCTGGAGTTAAAGATCAGCCAAATTCCTCTCTCCAACCACAGCGAATTCCTGAATAAGAATGCTCAGAAAATAATTTTAGCAATCCTGGGTTTTCTGTTATTCCAGATGAATTTTTGAATTCAAAAATTCAGAAAACCCAGGATAGCTAAAACTGTTCTCATGAGTAAAAGAACTTCTGGGGGAATCAGTATCCTGGACCTCAAGCTGTACTACAGAGCAATAGTGTTAAAAACTGCATGGTATTGGTACAGTGACAGGCATGAAGATCAATGGAACAGAATTGAAGACCCAGAAATGAATCTACACTCCTATGGTCACTTGATCTTTGACAAAGGAGCTGAAACCATCCAGTGGAAAAAAGATAGCCTTTTCAACAAATGGTGCTGGCTCAACTGGAGGTCAACATGCAAATCGATCCATTCTTATCTCCTTGCACTAAGCTCAATTCCAAGTGGATCAAGGACCTCCACATAAAACCAGACACACTGAAACTAATAGAAAGGAAACTAGGGAAGAACCTTGAACATATGGGCACAGGGGAAAATTTCCTGAACAGAACACCAATAGCCTATGCTCTAAGGTCAAGAATTGACAAATGGGACCTCATAAAATTAAAAAGTTTCTGTAAGGCAAAGGACACTGTCAAAAGGACAAAGCAGCAGCCAACAAACTGGGAAAAGATCTTTACCAACCCTACATCGAACAGAAGGCTAATATCCAATATATATATAAAGAACTCAAGAAGTTAGACCCCAAAGAGCCAAATAACCCTATTAAAAATGGGGTACAGAACTAAACAAAGAGTTCTCACCTGAAGAATATCTAATGGCTGAGAAGCACCTAAAGAAATGTTCAACATCCTTAGTCATTAGAAAAATGCAGATCAAAGCAACTCTGAGATTCCACCTCACACCAGTCAGAATGGCTAAGATAAAAAACACAGGATACAGCAGGTGTTGGCGAGGATGTGCAGAAAGAGGAACACTCCTCCACTGCTGGTGGGATTGCAAGCTGGTAAAACCACTCTGGAAAGCAGTCTGGTGGTCCCACAGAAAACTGGGCATGACATTTCCGGAGGATCCTGCTATACCACTCCTGGGCATATACCCAGAGGCTTCCCCTGCATGAAATAAGGATACATGCTTCACTATGTTCATAGCAGCCTTATTATAATAGCCAGAAGCTGGAAAGAACCCAGATGTCCCTCAACGGAGGAATGGATTCAGAAGATGTGGTATATTTACACAATGGAATACTACTCTGCAATTAAAAACAATGAATTCACGAAATTCCTAGGCAAATGGTCAGAACTGGAAAATATCATCCTTAGTGAGGTAACCCAATCACAAAAGAACACACATGGTATGCAGTCACTAATAAGGGGATATTAACCCAGAATCTCGGAATACCCAAGACACAATTCACATATCAATAGATTTCCAACAAGATGGAAGGAGAGACCCCTGGTCCTTGAGAGACTGGATGTAGGGGAATGCCAGGACAGAGAAGTGAGAGGGGGTTGAATGGGGAACAGGCGGAGGGAAGAGGGCTTTTGGGACTTTCGTGGAGGGAGGAAACGGGAAAGAGGAAATCATTTGGAATGTCAATAAAAAAAAATATATATATATATATATATACACATACATATATATACATATATATATACATATATATATGTATATGTATGTATATATATATATATAGAATGCTCAGAAAAAAAACCCAGAATCCCCAGGGCACCCTCTTGAGTATCTTGTTAAGACTTATTTTCCCCCCAATGACCCTCAGTACTGTCTCTCCTTTGTTTCAACTTGGCATGCTTGAGTCATGTGACCCGATTTTGGTGCTCTTTATGTCTAAGGTCCCTACATAGAAACAGGGAGTTGCTTTTAAGTCCGTCTAACGTCCAATGTTGTCAGTCTATGTCCCAAAACACAGAACAAGATACAAACCAACACAGAGAAAAACAATCACCACACAGATTGTCTGACCCTTCCACAGGCAAGCGTCTAGGTCTAAGAACACAGAGCAAGGACAATCAACACACAATTTGCCCCTAGATGGGCCCAGTTTCAGACACCAAGTGCTCCTGCACATGCTGCAGGAACCAGATAAATCAGATTTCAGCAAAACTCAGCTCCTGCCATTACTTTCTTGTCATTTCCAGATGGAGTAGAGCCTTACTCAGCTCTCTCCAGGCCCTGAAGCATCCTCCAGACACCCACGGTCTTGACTCTTAGCATGTCTGCAATCTGAACTCACCGCACCAGACACCATAGGATCTCTGAGCCCCAGGACACTTGCAAGAAAAACTGAAAGTTCAGACAGGCTTACAGACTCAGACTTTGACAGTGAGACAGACAGAAAACAAACCATGGTACCTTCTTGAGACCTTCAATTTCTCCAATGGGTTGTTTTATCTTTTATTTCTATGCCTGGGTGTGCTCATTTGTCCACCTGTGTGGGTGCCTGGGGAGGCCAGAATATGGACTCTGATCCTCTGTTATCTATCTGATGTGGATGCTGAGAACAAACTCCCTTCCTCTGGACAACTGGTAAGGATCCCTTTACTACAATATTTCTTTCATTTTTTTAATGAACTCTAATTCTGCTTCATACTGGCTCAAACTGAAGTTGTCTTGTGTGGTTTTATTTCCAGACAGGGTTTCCCCTTTGGCATTCTTAGTCTCATTAGGAAAAGAAATTAGAAACAAATCAAGAAAGAAGTTCAACGGGAATTTTACTGGAGCTTCAAGGGAAAGAAAAATAGGCAATCTTAGTAGTTCCTAGGAGGAAGGATATGTAGAAATGGAAGAGAGAACATTGTGCCTTTTGAGTTATGGTCCAAGAATGCAGGCAAGCTCAGCAATTGGGGTTATCAAACTGTTTACTTGAAATGCAAGTATAAGCAGGTAAGCGGGTGCTTCAAAGAGAGTCTAAGAAGTCCTAGAACATCAGGAAAATCACTCCCAAACTTTTGCAAGTGCTTGAAAAGAGAGAGAGAGAGAGAGAGAGAGAGAGAGAGAGAGAGAGAGAGAAAGAGAAAGAGAGAAAGAAAGAAGTGAAAGGAAATGTTCTGCCTTTCCAACTAACCAAGGAAGGTGGGCATGTGTGTACATTGTAGATGCATTGTGCAATGTAGCATCCACATCTGGAAATACATTGTTTCCAGGAAAGGTGACTAAGTATATTTTCTTTAAGGAGATAGTTATTCCTCCCTTATCCTTAATATATCTTTAGGTGAATCAGCTTTCCTCTGGGTGAGGATGGACTCCTGGCCAGATGATTGAAAGGTATAGCTGGCTTAATTCTTAAGAGAGGAGATAATAGTGTGTAATGTTTTCATCTTTGAAACATATTAGAATGACATATTTTTACCTTGGTCTGTAGGCATTCTATTATTTTGAACAGAAGTGGCAAAGCTTGTTTGCCTTTCTATAGTTATGAAGGAATATTCCCTAGTATTACTAGGGAAATGGAAGGTGGGGTCCAAAGAGGATCATGGTGCAGGGGTGCTGGGGTCCTGCCTCGACACAGTATCAGAGTTCTCACCTGGAAGCAGGGATATCTGGAAGGCGAATAATAAATATACACAGACTACTTTTTGGGTACAAGCTGACAGGCAATTTTTCAAGGCTTAAAGTTTCTCTTCTCTCTCATTTCTCTCTCTCTCTCTCTCTCTCTCTCTCTCTCTCTCTCTCTCTCTCTCTCTTGCTCATTCGCTCGCAGCTTGAGGCTGCACACACTCTGCATTCTCCTGTGCACTCTGCTTTTCTCCTGTGCTCTTTTCTTTTCTTCCGCTCTCACACTCATACATACTTCTGTGTGTTCCCCTTCTACTCACACACACACTCTTCACACACATCTCACACTCATACCACATGCACTCTCCTTTCACTCACATACACTCTTCACACACACCTCACACATACCACATGCACTCTCCTTTCACTCACAAACACCTTACATTCTCTCTTCACTCACTCTTCACAAGCTCTTCTCAGCTCTCTGCATTCGCTCTCTCACTTGTTCTTCACATGCTCACTACTCGCTCTCTACATGCTGTCTACATGCTCTGTATATGCTCTCTACATGCTCTATACATTCTCTCTAAATTCTCTTTACATTCTTTCTTCATTCTCTCCACATTCTCTCTTGCCTTCTTCTTGCCCCAGTCTTTTATTGACTTTTATTGACTTTTATTTTCTTATCCAAAAGCAGATAAGAAAGACATTGTATAATTGTTGACAAATCAAATTCAAAAGAATTACCATGTCCCACAAAGACTCAAGAATTACAATTGTTCCCCCAAAATTTCAAGCTTCCCTATTCCCAGGCCTATAGCCAAAATAATAATAATTGCAAACTTACCATTATTTAAACTTTAACTATTATACTTCAGAGCTCAGTGCTCTGAGACCAGCTACTTGCATTTTCTTGTAAAGCTCTAATGATAAATGACATGGGCAAAGCTGTCAGGCAGTGGCCAGAAAGAATCAAGTTAACCCTTAACTCAGTGGTTCTCCTAGCTTTCTGCTTCTACACATTGCACACAATGACTCTTCCAAGAGTCCCAGGGTTTTGACTTAGTTTTACTAAGATTTTACATATTCTATACGTGCTTATCCAGGAACCACTTTCAAATATTGTGTAAAACTTATTTCAGAAATTTAATAGTTTTTTCTTTCTTTGGGGTCCCAATGTTGGCTCTAATTCATTTCCTAATAATTTCGTCAAACTTTCTTTGCAAGTCAAGCATTAATCTGGAACTACCATTGTGCAGTTATTGCATTGTTTCTAAGATGAGAACACACAGCATGCACCTGGGCCATTAGGATTGTGCTGTGCTGTGCCCCGTGCCTCAATTCCCAATTGTTTAAGAATCATTACATCAGGGAACATCTAGTTTCACAGAATTCACCAGAGCAGAAGGGGAAAGAAGTAAGAAAGTCAGATATAATAGAATAATTATGCACACCAAGGCCAACTGAAAAGCAGTCGTGCACAAATATAATTTATACAGCCGTTGTCCAGGGCTAAGTCCATGGGAACAACTGTTGTTACAAAGAGCTTCCACAGGCTACTGAAATGTCTCCATCCAGGCCTACTGCAGGCAGTCCCTTATTTCATATGGCGGATCCCCTGGAGGGATGTGTCTCCTGCTTCTCAGGGTCCCAGACACCATCTTTTTCTACAAAGAACTGCTGCGGGCTTCTGAGATGTCTCCATTCCGGCCTACTGCAGGCAATTCCTGTCATTATTTGCTGTCCCCAGCACAGTGGCACTTTCTCATTGCTTCCAATGCTACTAATAGTAATATACATGTAGCTATCTAACAATTTGGATAATGATCCAATTTTGCCTGAATAGATAATCTCTGAAATAAAAAAAAATCCTCAGGAAGCTGTGGGAGACAGTATGGCATGGAGCTTAACTACTTTGCACGTATTCTTTCCACATCAGCATACCATCCCTTTAACTCTTGAGAGAAGATGCAGCTAAACTCATGAAAATTTAAGCATCTCTTTTATTTTATATTAAGTTAAAGTAAGGTTTTCTTTATTAAAGATGAACAAAAGTGTTTGACATCAAGTTGATTATGCAGTACTGAAAAATAAATACTTAAAAAAGTTGTAATATTAACATTCAATTTTAACACATTCAAATGTGCATGTATTTTTTTCTTTTTTAAATTATTTTTATTTTCTATATTCTTTATTTACATTCCAAACAATTTGCCCTTTCCCGGTTACCCCGCTTCCCAAAAGTCCCATAAGCCCTCTTCCCTCCCCCTGTTCCTCATTTACCTAAGAATTTCTTGAATTCATTGTTTTTAATTGCTGAGTAGTATTCCATTGTGTAAATATACATGGAAAATATCTCTCATAAAATTGAAGAAATATATAGAAAATCACGTTAAGATTGACTATTTCGTGGAAAAATTATACAGATAAAATGGTAGGCATAAAAATATTCCTAAGATGATTGAAAGTGGAATTATAAACATTTTCTGATAAAACTGAAAATCTACAAGGAAAATATTTCTGATAAAACTCAAGAAATATATAGAAAAACATGTTAAAACTGACTATTTCATGAAAAATTATACAGATAAGATGGTAGGCATAAAATATTCCTAAATTGATTGAAAGTAAAAGTAAAAACATTTTCTGATAAAATTGAAGATTTATATGGAAAATATTTCTGATAAAGTTGAAAAAAATATATGGAGAAACATTAAAATTTAATATTATCATGGAAAATTATACAGATAAAATGGTAGGCATAAAAATATTTCTAAGTTGATTGAAAGTGAAATTATAAACATTTTCTGATAAAATTGAAGATTTACATGGAAAATATCTCTGATAAATTTGAAAAAATATGTAAAAACATCTTAAGATTGAGTATTTTATGGAAAAATTATACAGATAAAATGGTAGGCATAAAAATATTCCTAAGTTTTTTGAAAGTGGAATTATAAACACTTTCTGATAAAATTGAAGACCTACAAGGAAAATATTCCTGAAAAAATTCAAGAACTATATAGAAAAACTTGTTAAAACTGACTATTACATAGAAAATTATACAGATAAAATGGAAGGTATAAAAATTTTCCTAAGTTGATTGAAAGTAAAATTATAGACATTGTCTGATAAAACTGAAGATCCACATGGAAAATACTTCTGAAAAAATTGAAGAAAAATACAGAAAAACACTAAAATTGAAGATTATCATGGACAATTATACCGACAAAATGGTAGGCACAAAAACATTCCTAAATTGTTTGAAAGTGGAATTACAAACACCCCCCCCCCCCAGAAACCGTAGATCTACATGAGAAACACCTCTGACAAAATCCAAGAAATACGCAGAAAAATGTTAAAATTAAAGATTATCATGGAAAATAATACAGACAAAATGGTAGACACAAAAAGCATTACTGAATTGAAAGAGGAGTCACAAACATTTTCTGATAAAATCAAAGATCCACATGAAAAACATCTCTGTTAAACTATGTTTTTTGTTGGGGAATTGAATCTATTGACGTTATAAGATATTAAGGAATAGTGATTGTTGCTTCCTGTTATTTTTGATGTTCTTTTTTTATGTTTGTGTGGTTACTTTCTTTTGGGTTTGTTGGGAAAAGATTACTTTCTTGCTTTTTCTAGGGTGTAGTTTCCCTCCTCATGTTGGCATTTTCCATCTATTATCCTTGGTAAGGCTGGATTTGTGGAAAGATATTGTGTAAATTTGGTTTTATCATGGAATATCTTGGTTTCTCCATCTATGGTAATTGAGAGTTTTGCTGGGTATAGTAGTTTGGGCTTGCATTTGTGTTCTTTTAGGGTCTATATGAGATCTGCCCAGGATCTTCTAGCTTTCATGGTCTATGGTGAGAAGTCTGGTGTAATTCTGATAGGCCTGCCTTTATAGGTTACTTGACCTTTTTCTCTTACTGCTTTTAATATTCTTCCTTTGTTTAGTGCATTTGGTGTTTTGATTATTATATGCCGGGAGGACTTTCTGGTCTGGTTTAGTCTGTTTGGAGTTCTATAGGCTTCTTGTATGTTCATGGACATCTCTTCCTTTAGGTTAGGGAGGTTTATTTCTGTAATTTTGTTGAAGATATTTACTGGCCCTTTAAGTTGGAAATCTTCACTCTCTTCTATACCTATAATCCTTAGGTTTGATCTTCTCATTGTGTCCTGGATTTCCTGGATGTTTTGGCTCAGGAGCTTTGTTCATTTTGCATTTTCTTTAATTGTTGAGTCAATGTTTTCTGTGGTATCTTCAGCCCCTGAGATTCTTTCTTCCATCTGTTGTATTCTGTTGTTGACGCTTGCATCTATGACTCCTGAATTCTTTCCAAGATTTTCTGTCTCTAGAGATGTCTCACTTTGTAATTACATTATTGTTTCTACTTCCATTTTCAGATCCTGGATGATTTTGTTCAGTTCCTTCACTTGTTTGTTTGTATTCTCCTGTAATTCTTTAAGGGGTTTTTGTGTTTCCTCTTTAAGGGCCTTTACCATTTTATCCATGTTCTCCTATATTTCTTTAAGGGAGTTATTTATGTCCTTCTTGATGTCCTCTAACATGTTTTTCCAGTGTGTTGGAGTATCCGGGATTTGGTGTGATGGGAGAGCTGGGCTCTGATGTTGCCAAGTAGCCTTAGTTTCTGTTGGTAGGTTTCTTGCGCTTGCCTTTCACCATCTGGTTATTTCTGGTGTTAGTTGGTCTTGTTGTCTCTGGCTGGAGCTTTCCCCTCCTATGGGCCTGTAAACCTGTGTCTGTACTCCTAGGAGACCAACTCTCTTCTGGCAGGGTCTGTGCACAGAAGGCTTTGGAGCTGCCTGGTTCCCTGCTGCAGATGGCAGCTGGAAGGTAAGACCCCTGTCCCTACTGCTCAACTGAGCATAAGCCCAGTGTGCTCCTAGCTGTACCCCTCCAGAGAGAAGGTGGAGATCTCACCTCTGTGCTCAGAAGTGAAATCACTGCTGGGAGATCACTCTCTCCTTGTGGGCTAAGCACCAAAAGCTTTGGAGCTGCCTGGTTCCCTGCTGCAGATGGCAGCTGGAAGGGAAGACTCCTGTCCCAGCTGCTCCACTGATCGTATGCCCTGTGTGCTCCTAGCTGTACCCCTCCAGAGAAAAGATGGAGATCTCACCTCCACACTCGGAAGTGAAATCGCTTCTGGTAGATCACTCTCTCCTGGTGGGTAAAGCCAGAAGGCTGTGGAGCTGCCTGGTTCCCTGCTGCAAATGGAGGCTGGAAGGGAAGACTCCTGTCCCAGCTGCTCCACTGATCTTATGCCCAGTGTGCTCCTAGCTGTACCCCTCCAGAGAGAAGGTGGAGATCTCTCACCTCTGCACTCAGAAGTGAAATCTCTGCTGGGAGATCATTCTCTTCTGGTGAGCTAAGCACAGAAGGCTGTGGAGCTGCCTGGTTCCCTGCTGCAAATGGCGGCCAGAAGCCATCTCTTTTAAATGGGAATTGTAAGACTCAAATGAGCCTTCACTAGTGGGGACACCCCCAATGAACCACTCGGAGCTGGAGATCAATGCAAAAGCAAGAGGAATTTATTGTTCCAGCGCACTGGGGTCATCCTGCACCCAAAGGAGAGGTGGCGACCCCAGGCAGCCCATTCAGCCAGTTTTTATACAGTTTCCAGGGATGGGACAGAGCATCAGCTATTAGGCACAATGTGATTGGCAGAACAGTGTGACTTTTAAACTGTTGGTCCTTGACCCCAGGCATCCCATTCAGCCAGTTTTTATACAGTTTCCAGGGGTGGGATATAGCATCAGCTATTAGGCACAATGTGATTGGCAGAACAGTGTGACTTTTAAACTGTTGGTCCTTAGGGACTGAGGTAGCAAGTGCTTCCCTTATTTGTGGGTGGCCAACAGGCCAGTCCCCTCAGTGGTCAATCTGAGAAATGTAAAAAGCCTCTCCCTTCTGGAGGGGAGGGTTGCTTACATACTTTATGATTTCTCTCTTCCAGAAGGGGAGGGCTGCCTACATTCTCCAGTGACCTCTTCCTTCTGGGAAGGGTGGGGGTCTGGTGGAATTTTCCAGTCTCTGAGCTAACCTCTTAAGAACAATTTTGGGTTGAAAATTCTGAAGTTTCCTATCTAAAGGAAATACAGGGGCAAAAATGGAGCAGAGACTAAAGGAAAGGCCATCCAGTGACAAGCCCAACTTGGCATCCATGCCATGGGCAGGCACCAATTTCTGATACTATTACTGATGCTATGTTGTGCTTGTAGACAGGAGCCTAGCATTGCTATCCTCTAGAAAACTCTATCAGCAGCTGACTGAGACAAATATAGAGATAGCCAACCATTGGACTGAGGTTGGGGATCCCTATGGAATAGTTGGGGAATGGACTGAAGGACCTGAAGGGGATTGTAACCAATAATATCAACTAACCCAGATCTCTCAGAGCTCCCAGAGATTAAGTCACCAACCAAAGAGCATAATCAGGCTAGTATGAGACCCTGGCACATATATAGCAGAGGACTGCTTTGTCTAGCCTCAGTGGGAGATGATCCACCTAATCCTGTAGTAACTTGATACCAGAGGGAAGGGGAAAGCTTGAGGGGGGACCTTCTCAGAGGTGAAGGATATAGGGGAGCAGAGGAAGAACTCTGTGAGGGAGAACTAGAGGGGGACAGCATTTGGGATGTAACTAAAGTAATTAATTAATTTTAAAAAGATATTGAAAGACAGACAGACAGACAGAAAGAAGAAAGATGGATGACAGAAGGAAGGAAGGAGGGAAGGAAGGAAGGAAGGAAGGATGGAAGGAAGGAAGGAAGGAAGGAAGGAAGGAAGGAAGGAAGGAAGGAAAGAAAGAAAGAAAGAAAGAAAGAAAGAAAGAAAGAAAGAAAGAAAGAAAGAAAGAAAGAAAGAAAGAAAGAAAGAGAAAAATGTAAGCATCACTTGCAGCAGAAGGAGACAGAGCTCTGTGTTGCCATCTCAGAGGAGGTCATTTCAGAGACATCTGCCCAGCTGAAGTTGGGATTTTTGAGCATGTGTGAGGATGAATTTTAGGATGAATCAGTTGAAGCAAAGTTGGAATTTATTAAGGCAAAGTTTTTCTTATAAATATGGTTGGGGGAGGCAAGGAGGAAGGCAGGGAAAGTTGCCCTTAGGAAAAGGAAAAATAGATAACCAAGGCATGGGTATGTACTCAAGAGAGAGTTCCACTTAAATGTCTTGACAGTTTAGAGTACTTCAAATTTCCTTTGTTGAAAAGATTTCTAAGTGTTGTGGAGTCTGGTGAAAATCCAACCCCCAGGATGCAACCAAGTTTTCTTAATTAGAGTAACTTTATTGAATTGAAGAGCCAACTGACTGGTTGGGGACACAGCACAGACTTGGGTGCTGATAATGAAACCTGGATTCTTTTGGTCAAGCAGATTTTAAGCCTTAAAACCACAAGCAATGTGTCTAAGATAGCATCATAAGATTGAAACCCACGAACAGATGGGTCATTTAAGCTTATACAGGAGGGAAAAATGGCAGGCTGCCTTCTTAATAATATGTTTCCAACTCATGGGTTTTGTTTGGTATTAGCAAGCTGAAGAAATGAGAGAGAGAGAGAGAGAGAGAGAGAGAGAGAGAGAGAGAGAGAGAGAGAGAGAGAGAGAGAGAGAGAGAGAGAGAGAGAGAGAGAGAGAGAGAGAGAGAGAGAGAGAGAGAGAGAGAGAGAGAGAGAGAGAACACATCTAAGCTCTTGGCTTAAATTTAAATGGTGTTCAAGCCCTAGTAAAATGTCAGCTGTCATATGGTGATAATATTAACACAAAGCTTCATACCTTCCCCATGTTTCCCATTTTACGAGGACTCCAATGCTTGCTAGGCCTCTCATGCTTACCAGGCTTTCCATATTCATCAAGCCTCCCATGCATACCAGACCTCCCATACTTCCAAGACTTCCAATACTTACTAGGCCTCCCAGGCTTATCAGACTTCCTATATTTACCAGACCGTACTTGCTTACCAGGCCTCCCATGGTTCCTAGCCCTCACATGTTTACCAGACTTCCATGCTTCCAATGGTTTCCATACTTCTGAGACCTCCCATTTTAACCAGGCTTGCCATGTGTTCTAGATCTCCCATTCTTACCAGAAAACCCACGGTTACTAGACCTGACTAGTTTACTATGTCTCCCATGTTTCCCAGGACTCTGATGTTTTCTAGACCTAACATGCTATCTAGGTCTCTAATGGTTTCCAGGCTTCCCAGGTGTCCAAGGCCTCCCAAATTTATCAGGCCTACCATATTTACAAGCCTTTCCATGTTTACAAAGTCTCTCCTGCTTTCTAGGCCTCCCAGGGTTACCAGGCCTCCCATATACACTAGGTCTCTTGTTGGGGTAAAATATTCTTCACATTGTGTGAAGGTATGTTATAGGTATAAATTTTTCTCAACCTATTTTAATAGATGTTCAACCTCCCCTCTAGTCCACTAACCACCACAGATAGTGAAAACGTTATTAGTGCATGGGGGGAAGTAGACCTGTTCAGAAATAGTTCTTTTGGGGGGCAGTTCGGTCCAGTAGCAAGCATTAAATGCAAATCACCAGCAGCAGTCTACAAGCATGAACCAGCAAGGGTAGTTCAATCCAGAAGAAACAGCAAATCTCACCAATTGGCCTGAGGCCCCTGAATCAGAAAGAAACCACAAGAACCTCATGAGAAGTTCTTTGATGAGTTTCTCTCTATCGTGTCACCACTTTGTAAGGTGAACCAATACAAGCTTGTCATTAATGAAGAATAGTAAGTCAGAACAAAGTAAACCAATGCTCGATCTCCTACTGTCTGTTGGGTCATATTTATATATATATTTTTCTGAACATCAAGCCTCCTTTCACCAGTTTGCTATAGCAATACATCCTTTCACTTGTATCTGCTTCAGGAAAACATCCTTTCATGTGTCTACTTCAGCAAAACATCCTTTCACCTGTGTCCTCTTCAGGAAAACAGTCTCTCACCTGTATCTGCTTCAGCAAAACATTCTTTCACCTATGTGAAAGACCTAACTTTTCAACATAATTAAAAGCCTCCATGTCATTATTTATACCACTGGCAGGTCTGAGAAAGTCCTTCTATAGACTTCCATGTTTACCAAACCTCACAAGTTTAACAGGCCTCAGTTTTACCAGGCCTCCCATACTTGCTTAGACTCCTATGATTAGTAGGCCATCCATGTTTACCAGGCCTCTCAAATTTACCAGGATGCCCATGTTTACCAGGTATGATGGTTACTAGAACTCCCTGACTTACTAGGGCTCCTGAACTTATCAGGACTCCCACATTTACTAGGCCACCCAGGTTTACCATGCTGCTCATGCGCTTTTAAACTTACCAGGCCTACCATGGTCACTAGGCCCCACTTGGTTTCTAGGCTCCACATGTTTGCTATGCATCCCATGATTACTATGCCTCATTTGGTTACTATGCTTATCATGTTTATCATCTACCCACAGTTCCTAGGCCTCCTATGTTTACCAGGCCTCACATGGTTAACCAGGCCTCATTTGGATTCAACCTCAGCAGGTCTCCAGTCTGGTGACACAGTCCACTTGCCCCATACCAGGATTACACATACTTTGCATGATTCTCATATTTATCAGGCTTCCTAAATTTTCCAGGCCTCCCATACTTACTAGTACTCATGCTAAACAGGCCACCTATGCATATGAGGCCTACCATATGAATACCAGGTCTTCTTTGGGTTCTAGGATTCCTATGATAACTAGCCCTTCCAATGCTTGGCAGGTTTCTCATGGTTACCAGGTTTCCTAAGCTTACCAGCCCCCTCTAAATTACCATGCCTCCCATGCTTACAAGGTCTCTCATACTTAACAGGTCTACCATGGTTACAAAGCCTCAGATGCTAACTAACCCTCACATCTTTACCGGACCTTCTTGGTTACTAGACCTTGCATGTTTATTATGTCTCCTACAGTTACTAGGCCTCACCTAGTCACTAGTCCTCACATATTTACCAGGCCTCACATGATTATTCCACCTCCCATGATTACTAGGCTTCCCACAAATGCCAGGTCCTGACAAAGTTACAAGGCCTCTTTTACCAGGCCTCTTAGTGGACTATGCCTCCCATGTTTGCCAGGCCTCCTGAGCTTTCCAGGTCTTCCAGGCTGAGAATGCTTCCCATATTTCCTAAACCACCTATACTTACCAAACCTCTCAGACCAGGTCTACCATGGTTACTAGACCTCATATCTTTACTACACTTCCCTTGGTTACTAGGCATCATATACTTATTATGCTTCCTACAGTTGCTAAGTATCACCTGATTGCTAGTCCTCACATGGTTATTGTACCTCTCATGATAACTAGGCTTACTAGGCCTCTTGTGTTTGCCATAGGTGAACCATGCCTCCTATGCTTACCAGACATCCCAAGCATTCTAGGACTCCCAGGCATTGCAGGCCTCAAACATTGACCCAATCTCCCATGCTTATCAGTGTTAGCACATCAGTGGACCCCTGAAAGGGACTCTGTTGCAGTGTTGACAATCAGGCATCTTCACAGCAGGCTCCTAGGCTGTGAGACAACAGGACATGTCGTCATTAGCTGCCCAGAGGCAACATATTGTCACCAGTTTCATGTCCTCTTACACATGTGCCACAACCCAGACAAAAAGCCATGTTTTCCCTTACCCTATCTCTTTGTTTCCTTCCTTCTCCCAGAGGCAACCTCTGTACTCCTTTTCCTTAATTAACCTCCAATGTGAGAACTGTTGGACAGTGTGATTTTTCTGGAACTGGCCACCTAGTTCCATTAGTGCTGCCTTCTAGACTTGAATTTGCTTATTGGTGGGTTCGTGGTCCTGCCTCACGCACCCTGTTGTGTGGGGTAAGCCCAGAGGCAGGGACCCTATCCCAAGTCTGCCTGCTACCTATGCTCACTTTCCAACTATCAGCTCGCTAGATCTTTGTATTCGAACACCTGAAGATTAGTGTGTATTCCCTCCTGGTCAGCATAAATGCTCCCACTGGACCAGAGGTGGCGACTGTTGAGTCCCCAGCACCTTTCTGGTGTCCTTGGAGATAGAGGAGCCCCAGTAACGGTCTTCATGGCTATGGCTGACCATTCTTGCTGATTCCCCACATAGGACCTCTTCCCTTGGGTGAAATTTCTCTCTTCTCAAGACATGGCTCTTCCCTTTTCTCTCAAATATCCCATTACTGGTTATTATGCATTTCCTGGGCATGTGTCTTTTTGGTCTCTGGTTACCATGTGATGATCTGGTAAGCCAGTTTGTACCACAGGGGTTTTGTTATTATTTTTCTACCCTTGGGACACCACAAGTGATAGAAAACAATAACTCTTTTTTTCCTCACCCATGGGAATTAAGTCTTTGTCCATACCTCCAGGCTCCCACCTGGGATGCCTCTTGGAAAACCTCAACCCTCTAAAACTAGCACCTGATCTAGACTTCCAGACTCATACACCTTTGCAATAAGATTAAGCTCCAATACAAACTAAATAACTACTCTAATTGGCCTCTAATAGCACTTTTGATCCTATTATTATAAGGAATCTTTACAACTATTGCCAGCAATCTGGAATATAGAAGCAAGTTTCCTACATGCAGGCTTTTTCTTAGCTTAATTCCAAACCTGAACTCTCTGTTTCTCCAAACAAGAACTCTCTGTTCTTCCTGTTCTCCAACCCGGCTCCTCCTAGTTATGGAATCTCAGCCAGAGAAAACTTCCACTGTCCTTAATCAAGCTAACAGGCCCCCTCCTTCCTCTCCCTGACCAGCCTCTTAAGCCTCCTCTGCTCCCAAAGCTTCTTCAGTTTCCCATACTCCCCAGCCACCTCACCTTCCTCTCTGTATCCAGCTTCTCCAGATTCCTCCCCTCCCTCACTAGCTATAGGCCACTATAACCATCCCATGCTAGTACTACTTTCAATCCTCAAACTACTAGCTCTTGCTCTGCAGCCAACCTCCCTCCGGAGCCCTTCCATCACCCAGCCTAAGACAGATTCAGTTCTTCCTTTGTGGTAAGTCCCTGGCATAGATGGGGTAGTTAGGTTACATATCCCCTTTTTGTTAAGTGAACTTTCTCAGATTTAAAAAAAAGACTGGGATCCTAAACCTCTTACTCTTCCACCTTTTTTAAAGAATTTCAATATAACACTCAATCTTATAATCTGATTTTCCATGATACATACATGACTCTCAGTAACAAGTTACTTCCAAAGAAGCACAGGTGAGTTTTGGAGCAGGCTAGAGTACATTCAAATTAAATACACAAAATCAGTGTGGCACACCTGATTTGGTCTGAGACAGTGCCCCACCAGCATCCCCAATGGAGCTATAATATCCCAGGTGGCATTTTAGCCAGAGACCAATTTACAGCTTGCTTCCTGGCTGCCCTTAAGACAATAAATTATGGAAAACACCAAGAGTTCATCAGGGAAAAATAGGAAAACCCATTTCAAATTTTAGACTGCCTTACAAAGACCCTCTTATAATATATTAATCTAGAGCCTGAAAATCTAGAAGGTAAACAACTCCTGATGACCCATTTCTTTTCCTAAAACTACAGTGATATTAGGGCCAAACTTTACCACTTGGAGAGAGGACCTCTAACTCCATAGGCACAAGTCTTAGCACTACTCTTTAAAGTTTACCATAGGAAAGAGCAGAAGGCCTTCAAACAAAACTACCATATGCTGCCCAAGACTGTACTACCAGCTCCAGCCACTAACCATGTTCCCTGGTCACCTATGACTCAGAAACCACCAGATCTCTGTCTCAAATGTGGTCAGCTGGATCAATTCACACAGGCCTGCCCTAATCCCTGAAAACCGCGGGGCCATGTCCAAAGTGCTATCAAGAGGGACACTTAACTGCTTATTGCCCTTGTTGTATCTCATGGCACAGGGACATCACTTCCAGACCACAATAGAGCCAATATTCTAAGCTTGGCCATGGACAACTGAAGGAGCCCAAGCTCCCTTGGGCCAATCACTACCATTACTAGCAGGTAGCCCCGGGTAGTTATTAAGGTATCAGGGTGGTCCATCTCCTTTCTTTTGGACACTGGGTCCACTTAGTCAGTCCTGACAGAGTTTTGGGGACCCATCTTTCCTTGTTTTCTTACTGTCAGTGAAGGAGGGACAGCCTTACTAACCTCATGAGAACCCACCATTTAGTTGCATTTAAGGGTGTGTTGTGGATGGGTCGAGTGATATTCTTGTGAATCAATCCCCAAGTGAATTAAGAAGCCAATCACTGGGCAAGTAGGAGGGATTTCCAGATTGGACTGAAGGAGAGAGGAAGCAGGGGAGAGATAGGTCCTCTTTGGAATAGGAACAGCAGAGGGCTAAAAGCAACTGCTAGAGTTTTCTAGTATCATGGCAGATCCACAAGGATTTGCCACCAGAGGGATAAGATT
The DNA here is from genome assembly GCA_036184385.1 of Tokudaia muenninki. Taxonomy (NCBI): domain Eukaryota; kingdom Metazoa; phylum Chordata; class Mammalia; order Rodentia; family Muridae; genus Tokudaia; species Tokudaia muenninki. Next base: position 15,277,375 of record BTHS01000022.1, read on the forward strand.
TTAATAAGGCATACAAGATTAGGTTTTAGTTGTTGTACCCAGAGATTGAGTTACCATTGTTTCTGAATGAAGTTTGTGTTGTATTTTCCTTCATGTGGAAGCTTGGTTTACTATCAAAATAGTAAGGATCAGTGGCCAAGGATGAGTTTTCCTGAGGTGCTCCACCAAGACTGTGGGGAATTTGTAGCAAGGGGTTGGTTTTGTAGCAACTTGCCAGTGGGAACCTAGCAATCTGGGTGAAGAGATTGTGGAGTTCACATTTAGAATCTACATGAGATTAAACAGGTCGGCCATTGCTTACCAGTACATGGCTGGGCAGGCTACCAGGCAGATGTACAAGCGCAGGAACATGACGGTTCAATTTCTTTAATATTTCCCATAACAGGGATGCTCTTTTCACCCATTTTTTTGGTGGTGCCAATGTGTCCCATCCCCTTATTAGGAAGGGATCTTCTAGACAAAGTGGGAGCCTCTATTTCTTTTGCTCCAATCATTCATCTGAACTCAAGCTCACCAGCAACCCCCTCCTTCTTCTAGATACCCAACCTACTGGCTCTAACATGTCATTTCCTTCACCATCCTTCCAGATTGACCCCTAAGTCTCGGACATCCAGAAATCCTCTGTAGCTAAACAACATTCTCCTGTTGTCATCTAATTCAGGACCCTATCTGGTAGATCACCCAAGCTCAAGATCTCTCTCTCTCTCTCTCTCTCTCTCTCTCTCTCTCTCTCTCTCTCTCTCTCTCTCTCTCTCTCTCTCTCTCTCTCACTCTCTGGAGCCCCAGGGGACTTAAGCCTATCATCTCTGACCTAAGGAAAAAAGTCTCTGTCCTACTTCATTCTCTTAACACTCTTATACTTATAGTTAAAAACCCCAACTGGACCTATAACCTGGTTCAAGATCTCCAGCTCCTTAATTCTGCAGTGGGTTTTCTCCATCCTGTTGCGGCTAACCCTTATACACTTCTACCCACCATACCCTTAGGTGCTTCTCATTTCTCAGTCCTAGATCTCTAGGATGCTTTCTTCTCTATCCCCTTATATGTCCAGTCATAAAATATCTTTGCATTTACCTGGAATGACCCACTTCTCTACCCAACTCACCTGGACTGTTCTACCTCAGAGATTCCAGGACAGCCCACACCTACTTGGGCAGGCCCTGGCTTCTGACCTACTCTCTGTCTTGCCCTAAATCTAAGATTATTCACTACGTTGATGATATTCTTCTCTGAAGTCCCTCTCTAGAACCAATTCTGGTTGTGGATTCCATAGCTGCAATTCAAATCCTACCCCTCCTGCTGTTACAGGAATAAACACAGGTGTTGCCACAGGAACAGCAGGACTAGTCACCTCTCTTTCTAGTTTATCCAAGATCTTCAACAGGTGACCCAAACCATACTGACTCTCCAAGGACAGGTCAATTCTCTGGCAGCAGTGGTACTTCAAATCTGATGGGAACTAGACATTCTTAATAGCTAAAGAGGGTGACTTTAGCCTTTTTCTCTATGAAGATTGCTACTTCTACATTAATCAGTCAGGTATAGGAAAGAAGAAAATCCATCAGCTCCAAAGAGACCTCCAAAAAAACGTAAGGAACAACTCAATGCTTCTGATATCTTGCCTTTGAAAACCCCATGTGGAAATGGATACTGTCTTTCCTGACCCCACTTCTTGTCATTTTTCTACCTTCATTATTTGTACCCTACTTCATCAACTTCTTTTCCACATTGCTCTAATGAGAAATCAAAAAAAATTCCAACTAAACAATCAGTTCATTTTACAGGATTACCAACTGCTGCCCACAGAGGAGCCTGGTACCAACAACTATCAATTGTGTCCTGGTGGTGAGGATCAACTGCATCCCTAAATTGACAATGTCCCTGGACAGCAGAAAGCAGTTAAGAAATCTGAGGCCCATAACCTTTCCTCACCATCACTGCCATTTTTAATTCTCCTCTTTATCATAAGAAAAATATGCTTGCCATCAGGAACATCCCTGGACCACCAAAAGTGACTCCACAAAGAGCTGACAATCATATTCATAGCCACATCACAGGGTTCAGCAGTGATGCAATATGTCATCATTAGCTGCCCAGAGGCAACAAACACATTGTCTCTCGTCGAATGTCCTCTTGCACATGCAGAACAGACCTGATAAACCCCTATCTCTTTCTTCCCTTCCTTATTCCCTTACTCTCCATAGAGGCTTCCAGAGACAGCCTCTGTACCACTTTCCCTTAATAAACCTCCCACATGAAACCTGTTGAATGGTGTGATTTTGTGGGAACCACCAGCTTAGCTTCATCAACCAAATCTGGTTACAAGAATTTCCATGTATAGTAAGCTAATATAAAGGAAGCTTCTCATGTATACCTGGACAAATATTCCACATAGGACTCATGTATAAAAGGTTTCCAATGTTTCTCATACATCTTATGCTTACCAAGCTTCCCAAGTTTACCTGACCTTGCATCCTTACTAGTCACTCCGTGTTTTCTAGGTCTTTCATGCATTCTAGGTCTCCCATGCTTACTAGACCTCCCCAAACTTGCCAGGCTTCTCATGTTTATAGGAACTCCAAAGCTTTACAGGCTGCCCAGGCTTGCTTACCAGCTCTCTTGTTTATTAGATGTCCCATTCTTACTAAGCCACCCAGGTCTTCCTTGGGTTCTAAGACTCCCATGATAATAGGCCTCCTTCTGCTTGGAGGCTTCTCATTGTTATCAGGACTCCTGAGATTTCTGGGCCTCCTAGGCTTACTCAGCCTGCATGTTCATCAGACCCCCCCTTTCTTTCCCATGCTTACTAGCCCTGCACATGATTAGCAGGCTACTAATGCTTATCAGACCTCCTAAGCTTTCTAAGTCTACCATGCTTACCAGGCCTCCTATGTATATGAGATTTGCCAATCTTACAATGTCTCCCATGCTTTCCAGGTCTTACTTGGGTTCTAGGACTCTGATGTTTACTAGGCCTACTCATGTTTAGAGGCTTCTCATCAGGAATTCTTATCAGAACTCCTGAGCTTTCCAGGCCTCCCAGGCTAACCATGCCTCCCATGTTTACAGGACTCCCATCATTACAAGATCTCCCATGCTTTCTAGGGCATCTTTGGTTTTTCGGACACCCATGATTCCTAGGCCTTCATAGGATTGGAGGCTTCTCATTCTTACCAGAACTCCTAAGCTTTCCAGGCCTGCCAGCCTTACCAAGCCTCCCATGCTTTTCAGATGCCACATTCTAACTATGCTTCCCAAGATTTCCAGGTCTTTATTGGGTTCTACAACTCCCATGCTTGACAGGACTCTTCATGCTTGCCAATCTACCAATATTTATCAAGCCTCCTAAATTTTCCAGACATACCAGCCTTACTAGACCTCTAATGCTAAGAAGCACTTCTATGCTTACGAGGTCTACCATGTTCACCAGGAATTCCTTGGGTTCTAAGATTACCATGATTACTGAGCCTCCCTATGCTTGTCAGATTTCCGGTTCTTACAAGGCATCTTAGAACTGACAGGCTTCCCACATTATCCATGTTTCCCATACTTACAAGGCCTCTGACATTTACCTGGTCTACCATAGTTACTAGGTCTCAGTTTCTAACTACTAGGCCTGACATCTTTACCTTACTTACCTTGGTTACTAGCACCCATTGGCTTATTATGCCTACTATGATTACTAAGTTTCACCTGGTTAGTAGGCCTCACATGATTATTCCAAGTCCCAAGGTTACTAGGCCTGCCATGAGTGCCAGGTTCTGAAAAGTGTAGCAAGCTTCTCATGTTTTAAGGGGCTATCATGCTATCTAGGCCTCTTATGCTTACCAAACCTCCCATGCTTACTAGTCTTCCTAGTATTTGCAGGCCTCCAGGGCTTAGCAGGCCTCAAACATACCTAATAGTCCATGCTTGTCAGGTCTCTCAAACTTACCAGGTGTACCATAATTAATAGGCTTCAGTTGCTAATTAGGCCTTGATTACTTACCAGACAGCCCTTGGTTAGTAGACTTCATGTGCTTATTATGCCTCCTGTAGTTACTAGGACTCCTTTAAATTTCAGGCCCTGAGAAGTTTATCAGGCCTATCATTCTACCTAGCCCTCTTAGGTAAACCAGGCTTCCTAAGAATTTACTCCAGGCCTCCCAGTGTTAGCAGGCCTCAAAAATTTACCAAGTCTCCCATGCTTACTACGACATGCTAGGCTCCTGTCTGTATGGTTCAGAATCCTCAGTTTCAGGTGAAGGTATGGGCATAGGTGGCAGGAGAATTTGGTGGTAAATACATAATTTTGTTGCTTGTGTGGTACCTCCTGACTGACCAAAGGAAAATTGTTTGTATTACTTGTTTCAGGGCCTTGAGCTGACAGGCCCCTAAGTTTGTTTCTTGATGTCAAGAGGTTACCTTGACCAATGTGTGTCCTTTCTACAGTGGCTACAATACCATAGAAGTCTTTGTGGTTCATAGCAATCAAAACCTGTTCTTTCTTTTCTATGATTACCATAGTTTCTAGATGTGAGTTAAAATGGTGTCCCATATCTGCTTGGGGCTCGGGCCACTGGGAGAGGTGGGACGCTGAAGTTTTGACTGTGCATGCCCCCCACAGCTGCCAGGCAGGCATTAGGCTATGTGAAGCCGCAGGACCCTGCTCCAGGAGTAGGGATGCACAGTCTGAGGTCCTGGGGGAACTGCCGGAATTGGCTCGGGAATCCTGGCCCACACAGAGGCCAAGGATAGCAGGTTCACAGGCTCGTGGACACCCCAGATGCCTCGGGATGCAGAAGAAGAGCTAATAATGTTGTGGGGGTCCATGGGCTGGCTCTAGCCCGGAGCCAAAGGGAAAAGGGCAGGAGGAAATGTCCAGCTGGGTCCCAGGGGGATGAGAGAGACCTTGGGTTGCTTGACAGGCAACTTGGCTTGGTGAAGTCCATTTCTGGAAGCACAGAGAGGACTCCTGCGGGAGATTAGATGCATATCTTTTTATTTTTAATCTTATTTTATTTTCTAAGTTATTTTATTTACATTCAAAATAATTTCCCCTTTCTTTCCCATTTCCTCCCTCCCCGAAAGTCCCATAAGTCCCCTTCCCTCCCTCTTTTCCCCATTCAAACCTTTCGCTTCTCTGTCTTGGCATTCCCCTACTTCCAGTCTTTCCAGGACCAGGGGTCTCTCCTTCCATCTTCTTGGAAATCTATTGATATGCGAATTGTGTCTAGGGTATTCCGAGATTCTGGGTTAATATCCCCTTATCAGTGACTGCATACCATGTGTGTTCTTTTGTGATTGGATTACCTCACTAAGGATGATATTTTCAAGTTCTGACCATTTGCCTAGGAATTTCGTGAATTCATTGTTTTTATTTGCAGAGTAGTATTCCATTGTGTAAATATACCGCAACTTCTGAATCCATTCCTCCGTTGAGGGACATCTGGGTTCTTTCCAGCTTCTGGCTATTATACATAAGGCTGCTATGAACATAGTGGAGCATGTGTCCTTATTGCATGCAGGTAAAGCCTCTGGGTATATGCCCAGGAGTGGTATAGCCGGATCCTCCGGGAGTGTCATGCCCAGTTTTCTGAGGAAACACCAGATTGCTTTCCAGAGTGGTTGTACCAGCTTGCAATCCCACCAGCAGTGGAGGAGAGTTCCTCTTTCTCCACATCCTCACCAACAACTGCTGTCTCTTGTGTTTTTGATCTTAGCCATTCTGACTGGTGTGAGATGGAATCTCAGGGTTGTTTTGATTTGCATTTCCCTAATGACTAAGGATGATGAACATCTCTTTAGGTGCTTCTCAGCCATTAGATATTCTTCAGGTGAGAACTACTTGTTTAGCTCTGTACCCCATTTTTTAATAGGTTACTTGCCTCTCTGGAGTCTAACTTCTTGAGTTCTTTGTATATATTGGACATTAGCCCTCTGTCGGATGTAGGGTTGGTAAAAATCATTTCCCAGTTAGTTGGTTGCCGCTTTGTCTTTTTGACAGTGTCTTTTGCCTTGCAAAAACTTTGTAATTTAATGAGGTCCCATTTGTCAATTCTAGATCTTAAAGCATAAGTTATTGGAGTTCTATTCAGGAAATTCTCCCCTGTGCCCATATGTTCAAGGTTCTTCCCTAGTTTCCTATCTATTTGTTTCAGGGTGTCTGGTTTTATGTGGAGGTCCTTGATCTACATAGAATTGAGCTTAGTGCAAGGAGATAAGAATGGGTCAATTTGCATTCTTCTGCATGTTGACCTCCAGTTGAGCCAGCACCATTTGTTGAAAATGCTATCTTTTTTCCACTGGATGGTTTTAGCTCCTTTGTCAAACATCAAGTGACCATAGGAGTGTGGATTCATTTCTGGGTCTTCAATTCTGTTCCATTCATCTACATGCCTCTCACTGTACCAATACCATGCGGATTTTAACACTATTGCTCTGTAGTACAGCTTGAGGTCTGGGATACTGATTCCCCCAGAAGTTCTTTTACTCTTGAGAATAGTTTTAGCTATTCTGGGTTTTCTGTTATTCCAGATAAATTTTTGAATTGCTCTTTCTAACTCTATGAAGAATTGAGTTGGGATTTTGATGGGGATTGCATTGAATCTGTATATTACTTTAGGCAAGATGGTCATTTTTACTATATTAATCCTGCCAATCCATGAGCATGGAAGCTTTTTCCATCTTCTGAGGTCTTCTTCAATTTCTTTCTTCAGAGACTTGAAGTTCTTGTGATACAGATCTTTCACTTGTTTGGTTAGAGTCACACCAAGATACTTTATATGGTTTGTGGCTATCGTGAAGGGTATCATTTCTCTTACTTCTTTCTCAGCCTGCTTGTCCTTTGAGTATAGGAAGGCTACTGACTTGCATGAGTTGATTTTATATCCGGACACTTTGCTGAAGTTGTTTATCAGCTGTAGGAGTTCTCTGGTGGAGTTCTTTGGGTCGCTTAAGTATACTATCATATCTTCTGCAAATAGTGATAGTCTGACTTCTTCCTTTCCAATTTGTATCCCTTTGACCTCCTATTGTTGTCTAATTGCTCTAGCTAGAACTTCAAGTACTATATTGAAAAGATATGGAGAGAGAGGGCAGCCTTGTCTAGTCCCTGATTTCAGTGGGATTGCTTCAAGTTTCTCTCCATTTAGATTGATGTTGGCTACTGGTTTGCTGTAAATTGCTTTTACTATGTTTAGATATGGGCCTCGAATTCCTGATCTTTCCAAGACCTTTAGCATGAAAGGATGCTGAATTTTGTCAAATGCTTTCTCAGATCTAATGAGATGACCATGTGGTTTTTTTCTTTGAGATTGTTTATATAGTGGATTACATTGATGGATTTCCTTATATTGAACCATCCCTGCATCCCTGGGATGAAGCCTACTTGATCGTGGTGAATGATCGTTTTGACGTGCTCTTGGATTATGTTGGCAAGAATTTTATTGAGTATTTTTGCATCAATATTCATAAGAGAGATTGGCTTGAGATTCTCTTTCTTTGTCGGATCTTTGTGTGCTTTTGGTATTAGCTTAATTGTGGCTTCATAGAACGAGTGGGGTAGTGTTCCTTCTGTTTCTATTTTGTGTTTGAAGAGTATTGGTGTTAGGTCTTCTTTGAAGGTCTGATAGAATTTTGCACTAAAGCCATCTGGACCTGTGCTTTTTTTGGTTGGAAGACTTCCAATGATGACTTCTATTTCTTCAGGGGTTATAGGATGGTTTAGATGGTCTATTTGATCCTGATTTAATTTTGGTATTTGGTATCTGTCAAGGAAATTGTCCATTTCGTCGAGATTTTCTAGTTGTGTTGAATATAGGCTTTTGTAGTAGGATCTGATGATTTTTTAAATTTCCTCAGTTTCTATTGTTATCTCTCCATTTTTGTTTCTGATTTTGTTAATTTGGATACTGTCTCTGTGCCCTCTGGCTGATCTGGCTAAGGGCTTATCTATCTTGTCGATTTTCTTAAAGAACCAACTCCTCGTTTTGTTGGTTCTTTGTATGGTTTTATTTGTTTCTACTTGATTGATTTCAGCCCTGAGTTTGATGATTTCCTGCCTTCTACTCCTCTTGGGTGTATTTGCTTCTTTTTGTTCCAGGGCTTTCAGGTGTGCCATTAAGCTGCTAGGGTATGCTGTCTCCCGTTTCTTTTTGGCGGCACTCAGGGCTATGAATTTTCCTTTTAGCACTGCTTTCATTGTGTCCCATAAATTAGGGTATGTTGTGCCTTCATTTTCATTAAATTTTAAAAATCTTTGATTTCTTTATTTCCTATTGAGCAAGTTATCATTATGTAGAGCATTGTTCAGCCTCCATGTGTATGTGGGTTTTCTGTTTTTTTTGTTGCCATTGAAGACCACCCTTATTCCATAGTGATCTGATAGGAGGCATGGGATTAGTTCTATCTTCTTATATCTGTTGAGGTCTGATTTGTGACCAATTATATGGTTGATTTTGGAGAAGGTACCATGAGGTGCTGAGAAGAAGGTGTATTCTTTAGCTCTAGGATGAAATGTTCTGTATATATCTGTTAGTTCCATTTGGTCCAAGGCTTCAATTAGATTAACTGTGTCCCTGTTTAGTTTCTGCTTTCCTGAATGATCCATTTCAGAGAGTGGGGTGTTGAAGTCTCCCACTATTATTGTGTGAGGTGCGATGTGTGCTTTGAGCTTAAGTAAAGTTTCTTTTACAAATGAGGGTGCCCTTGCATTTGGAGCATAGATATTCAGAACTGAGAATTCTTCTTGGTGGATTTTTCCTTTGATCAGTATGTAGTGTCCTTCTGTGTCTTTTTTGATGACTTTTGGTTGATAGTCAATTTTATCTGATATTAGGATGGCTACTCCCGCTCGTTTCTTGGGACTGTTTGCTTGTAAAATTGTTTTCCAGCCTTTTACTCTGAGGTAATGTTTGTCTTTGACACTGAGGTGCGTTTCCTGCATGCAGCAAAATGCTGGGTCCTGTTTACGTATCCAGTCTGTTAGACTATGTCTTTTTATTGTGGATTTGAGACCATTGATATTAAGAGATATTAAGGAATAGTGATTATTGCCACCTGCTATTCTTGACGCTAACTTTATGTTTGAGTGGTTATCTACTTTTGGGTTTAATGCAAGAAGTTTATCATCTCGTTTTTTCCAGGGTGTTGTTTCTCTCCTTGTATTGGCGGTTTCCACCTATTATCCTTTGCAGGGCTAGGTTTGTTGAAAGATATTGTGAATATTTGGTTTTATCGTGGAATATCTTGGTCTCTCCATCTATGGTGATTGAGAATTTTGCTGGGTATAGTCGTCTAGGCTGGCACTTGTGTTCTCTTATTGTCTGCATGAGATCTGCCCAGGATCTTCTGGCTTTCATAGTCTCTGGTGAGAAGTCTGATGTGATTCGGATAGGTCTTCCTTTGTATGTTACTTGGCCCTTTGCTCTTACTGATTTTAATATTCTTTCTTTGTTTAGTACATTTGATGTTTTGATTATTATGTGACGGGAGGTATTTCTGTTCTGGTCCAGTCTGTTTGGAGTTCTGTAGGCTTCTTGTACGTTCATAGGCATCCCTCTCTTTAGGTTAGGGAAGTTTTCCTCCATAATCTTGTTGAAGATATTTACTGGCCCTTTAAGTTGCAAATCTTCACTCACATCTATACCTATAATCCTTAGGTTTGCTCTTTTCATTTTGTCCTGGATTTCCTGGATGTTTTGGGTTACACGTTTTTTGCATTTTGCATTTTCTTTGACTGTTGAGTCGATGCTTTCTATGGTATTTTCAGCACCTGAGATTCTTTCTTCCATCTCTTGTATTCTATTGTTGATGTTTGCATCTATGACTCCTGATTTCTTCCCAAGGATTCTATCTCCAAAGTGGTGTCCCTTTTTGATTTCTTAGTTGTTTCTACTTCCTTTTTTAGATCCTGGATGGATTTGCTGAGATCCTTCACTTGTTTGTATTTTCCTGTATTTCTTTAAGGTATTTTTGCATTTCCTCTTTCAGGATTTCTGTCTGTTGACCCAAGTTCTCCTGTATTTCTCTAAGCGATTTTTGTGTTTCCTCCTCATGGGCTTCTATCTGTTGATCCATCTTCTCCTGCATTTCTCTAAGCAATCCTCGCATTTCCTTTGTAAGGGCATCTATCTGTTGATTCATTTCTTTAAGCAATTTTTGTGTTGCCTCCCTATGGGCATCCATCTGTTGACCCATATTCTTCTCTATTTCTTCATGCAATTTTTGTGATTCCTTTGAAAGTGCATCTACCCGTTGATTCATTTCTTTAAGCGATTTTTGTGTTGCCTCCTTGTGGGCCTCCCTCTGTTGCTCCATGTTCTCCTGCATTTCTCTAAGCGATTTTTGCGTTTCCTTTGTAAGGGCTTCTAACCATTGATTCATGATATCCTGTAATTCTTTATTAGATTTATTTGTGTCCTTCTTGAAATCCTCTAATTGCATCATGAGAAGTGATTTTAAATCCAGATCTTGTCTTTCGGGTGTGGTGGGGTATCCAGGACTTGCTGCTGTTGGAGAGTTGGGTTCTGACGGTGCCATATTACTTTGATTTCTGTTGGTAACGTTCCTACGTTTGCCTTTTGCCATCCTGTTACCTCTGGTGTTAGTTGGTCCTGCTGTCACTGGCTGTTTGTTGGACCTCCTGTGAGCCTGCAAAGCTATTTCTGACCCTCCTGGATTACTGGGATTTCCCTGGTACTGATTTCTGGGGCCTGCCCTGCTCCTGAGTGACTTTGGAGCTCTGATGTGCCTTGCCCCAAGTGATGTTATATTGGGGAGCCCCTGCACATCCAAAGGCTCAGTGTAGTGGATTCCCGGAGCAGAGGTCGCCAAAGGGAGGCTGGTAGGCTCCTGCCCTGTGCAGGGGTGTGTGATCTCTCCCACGGTGGGGGGGGAGGGGCATCCCTCTGCAGGGCAGAAGTCCCACAGCAGGGCTGGCGCGTCGATTACTGCAGACCTTCCCAGCTCTTGGGAGCAGGTTACACACAAGCCGCCAGAGTCCCAAGCGATATTATGCCTGTCTGTCTCCGAGCCTGGTGGTCCCAACTACCTGGCCACTGGAGCAAAGATGGCGGAGTGTACTCTGTACTCTCTCAGCGCAGGTCACTCTACAGGGGAGATGGCCCACAGTAGAGCTGGCACCCAGACGACCACAGCGCTGTCCCGCTCTTGGTCGCAAATGGAAGCCCCAACAGGCTATGTCCCAAGTGCTGTTATATTGGGGGGAACCTGGGTACCTGTCTCCTCAGTGCAGTCGATCCAAGAACAGAGGTCGCCAAAGGGAAGCTGGTAGGCTCCCGCCCAGTTCGGGGGTCCCTCTGCAAGGCAGAACTCCCACAGCAGAGCTGGCGCACCGGTTACTGCAGGTCTGCCAAGCTCTTTGGAGCAGGGTACACACAAGCTGCCTGAGACCCAAGCGATATTATGCCTGTCTGTCTCTGAGCCTGGAGGTCCCAACTGCCCTGGCGCTGGAGCCTTCTTGCTTTTTCTATTGTGTAGTTTCCCTCCTTTTGTTGGTTTTTTTCATTCTTTATCTTTTGAAGGGCTGAATTTATGGAAAGACACTGTGTAAATTTGTTTATGTCATGCACTACCTTGAAAAAGAAATCAAGAAGTTAGACTCCAGAGAGCCAAATATCCCTATTAAAAATGGGGTGCAGAGCTAAACAAAGAATTTTCACCTAAGGAATATCAAATGGCTGAGAAGCACCTAAAGAGATGATCAACATCCTTAGTCATCAGGGAAATGCAAATCAAAACAACCCTGAGATTTCACCTCACACAAGTCAGAATGGCTAAGATCAAAAACTCAGGAGACAGCAGGTGCTGGCAAGGATGTGGAGAAAGAGGAACACTCCTCCACTTCTGGTGGGATGACAAACTGGCACAACCACTCTGGAAATCAGTCTGGCGGTTCCTCAGAAAACTGGGCATGATACTACCAGAGGAATCCATTATACCACTCCTATATGTTCATGGTAGCCTTATTTATAATAGGCAGAGTCTGGAAAGAACCCAGATATCCCTCAACATAGGAATGGATACAGAAAATTTGGTACATTTTCACAATGGTGTACTACTCAGCTATTAAAATCAATAAATTCACGAAATTCTTAGGTAAATGGATAGAACTAGAAAATATCATCTTGAGTGAGTTAACTCAATCACAAAGAACACACATGGTATGCACTCGCTGATAAGTGGATATTAGCCCAAAACTCAGAATACCCAAGTTACAACTCACAGCCCACATGAAGCTCAATAAAAAGGAAGATCAAAGTGTGGATACTTTTATCCTTCTTAGAAGGTGGATCAAAATACCCATGGTTCAAAGCCAACCAATATACTGAGCATAGGTCACCAATGGAGCAGCTAGAGAAAGGACCCAAGGAGCTGAAGAGGTTTGCAGTTGTATAGGAGGAACAATAATATGTACCAACCAGTAACCCCAGAGTTCCCAGGGACTAAACCACCAACCAAAGAGTATACATGGAGGGACCCATTTCTCCAACTGCATATATAGCAGAGGATGACCATTTCAGACGTCAATGAGGAGAGAGGCAACTGGTCCTATGAAGGTTCGATGCCCAGTGTAGTGGAATGCCAGGTCAAGAAAGTGGGGAGGGGGTTGTAAGGAGGGGTACAGGGGACAGTATGGGGGTTTTCAGAGGGGAAATAAGGAAAAGGGATAACATTTGAAATGTAAATAAAACAAATATCTAATAAAATAAAAATAAAATGTTTTCAAGCTTAAGCCTAGGATGGTAACTAGAGCCAAACTAAGTTTTTCTACTCAAATACAGTGTAAATATATGGTCCTCAAATCCCCACATATTATCGGGGTTTTGTGTTATTTGAAGTTTTGTAATGGGACCTAAGCCTCTGGAGTTAGATCACTTTTGGTCTTTCTTGATATGGCTATCTCAAATAATTAAGTCTGTTGAGTGGGTGTTTGGACTTTTGCTGTTACACTAATTTGTCAGGTTGTGGACTAACTAAATATTCCTTGGGGTTTGGTTTCCTCGTATCTGGGTATGAATTTAAGCACAGGTGGGGATAGGTGCTTCCTATCCTACAGATAGAAAACCTTCTGTAGGCTTACAAGATTCTCACTATCCATCTTTAGAAGCATGCGTGTATTAGTCAGGGTTTTCTAGAGTCACAGAACTGGAATCCTAGCTAACCACTCAATGCAACTGGCATTATGGTTATTGGAGGTGAATCTATAACCACTAACTTACCAAATTAGCACAATCCCTAAGAACGATCTATAAACATTTATTCTTATATCCATAGATAAATGTGGACTTCACCCCTTGTTAAGGAAACTTCCTTTTGCAACATACAGATGAAATGGAAACTTCTGGTTTCTTTGGAAAGTCACTAATGTCAAATGATGGTTTGCTGTAGCATACAGGTGAAAGGATGTTTTGCTATAGCAGACATGTGAAAGAATGTGTGATGTTTAATATAAATATGATCCACCCCATACACACACAGTGGGAGCTTGAGCATTGGTTTGCTTTGCTCCTCCTTGCTTACTAGTCTTCACTGCCGATATGCATGTATGGGTTCACCTTATACTGTGTTACTGACCTTCACTTGTGGCAAATTTATAGAGAAAACTCACCGAAGAACTTCTTGTAAGGGTCCTTTGGCTTTTTCTGCCTTCCTCAGACTTGAGCCAGTTGGTGAGCCTTATGGTTTCTTCCAGATTAAACTGTCCTCAATGACTCATGTGTGGTATCTGCTGAGTAGACTAGACTGCAGTTGCTGCTTCATGTGTTATGTATGCGGAGTGGACTGGACTACAGCTGCTGATTCATGCTTGGTGTTTGCTAGTGGACTGGACTGAGAACAGTGAAGATAGGAATTGTCCTAAAGAACTATTTCTAAACAGGTCCACTTCCCCTGTATCCTAAAAATCTTTCTTTTGCACTATCTCTTGTGGGTGGTAGGCTAGAGGGGAGGTTGAATCCTTACTAAAGTTGGTTGAGAAAAATGTACACCTACAGACAGAGACTATTACAGAAAACTAGAACCTATCAAAGCACAGAACTGTAGATATCCATCTCAAGAGATACATCTATAAAATAATCCTGAAGCTAAGGCTCAGGGAACATTGTAAAAGAGGGGGCAGAAAGATTTAAAAAAACAGAATATCAGGAACTTTGCTGTGAGAATATTTCTCCCAGTAACAACAGAAGCTGCAAAGTCTTCCCAGCATGACTATCAAAAATGTGGCTAATTGTTCATCTGGTCTTCTGTAGAAGTAGTTTCTAATAGTTTTGCTGGCTAGTGAGTGCAAGCAGTCGAAGAAGAGTGAATCTTCCTTCTTCCAACGTTCTTAAGTAGGACCTCCAACAGAAAGTGTAGCTCATACTAAAGGTGTGAACAATCTTGCCTGGATTTAGGACTTGCTTGTTCCAGGCTGACCTTAAACTCAGAGAACTCCTTGCCTCTGTCATTTTTGATTAAAGGCAAATACTACCTTGCCTGGGCCTAAGCTTTTCATGGCCACTGTGCCTTAAGATCTCCATGCCAAGATCCAGGTCAGAAAATTGTGTCCTTTGTTTCTAGTTCTTTGTATCTCTGCTTTAAGATCATTAGCTGTAATGTGCCTATGTGTTTCTTAACAATAGGAACCAAGCAGTCCAAAGTGTAGGGGCCAAAGGTAAACAGTAGCAGAACACTTAAGGGTCCTAACAGGGTGGATATGCAGGTGGTTATAGACAAGGGGAGGAGACTGGAACTAGTCCCATCTCTGTGTTCTCTCTCTCTCTCTCTCTCTCTCTCTCTCTCTCTCTCTCTCTCTCTCTCTCTCTCTCTCTCTCTCTCTCTCTCTCTCTTCCTCTTGGCTAGCCCTTTCCTCACCTTAGCCATCGACTCTTTAACAACCCTAGAATGGTCTATATAAAAGCAACATTACTCAGTTGAGACAGTACATAGTCCCTCTACTCTGCAGCACTACTTCTGATAAAGAAGTCAATGACTGATAGAAGTTTCTATTCTCTCTATATCTAAATCAATGGCTGCCCTCAGACTCATAATTTTCCTCTTGTAAGACCAGAGTGTAAGTCCTGGTGGCTGCTCTGGCTGTCCCCTACCCCAACAGAAGGGAGACAGTGAGTGCTGTAACTGGCTTGGAGGACAGGCACACAGAATTGGGGAAGGAACCAAAATCTAAATGTACCTCCAGGGAGTCATGATCAAGGTCAAGTAATCTTGGGCTTGAGCAGATTGTCTATCTTCTGTACCATCCAGCTGGGGTCTCTGGAGAGTTGGGTATCTACAGGCTTCACATGAGGAGCATGCACCCAGTCTGCAACACCATCTACCTTGAGGCCTGTGGGAGTGGCTACCAGTACCAGGAAGGAGGGTCTCTATCATCAGGGTTCCAGCAACTGTTCCTGAAACCTCCTTACATATATCCAGTCACCAGTCTAGAAATGGTGAGGAGTCTCTGGCCTCCCTGGAGCAGTTAAGGCAGACAGTTTGGGACAAATCTCATGTTGTGGGATACCTCCTAGGAGGGCCCAGTGGACACCAAAGGAGTGGCGGTACCAAAGAGGATCTCAAAAAGGTTCAGTTTAAAATGGCAGGGATTGTTCTGGGCTCAGAACAGGGCCAAGGGGAGAGGCAACACCCAGCCTGAGCAAGTCTCCAAGGTCAATTTTGATCCGGTGTCTCATAGGGTTCTGTTTACTTTCTCTACCTACCCTGAGCTCTGGGAACAGTATGCCCAATAATGCTTCCAATTAGTTCCCAATATCTCTGTCAATGCCTGCTTATCTTAGAAACAAAAACAGGACCACTATTTGATCCAATTTCCTTGGGCACTCAGAACCTCGGGAAAAATTTCCTCTAATATCTTCTTTAGCTATCACGGCAGCTGATCCTGCTTGGTAGGGAATGTCTCAACCCATCCAGAGAAAACATCTACAAAGCTAGAAGGTATTTGTAACCATAATTTCCTGCCTTAACTTCTGTAAAATCTCTCAATATATTCCAGGCTGTTCTCCTCTAGGTCTTTGGCCCTGTTTACTCTTTGCTGCATAAGCATTTACTTGCTGGCATATCTTACACTATTTTGCTATCTCTCTGGTCGAAAAACCTTAGTCATAGATAGATAGATAGATAGATAGATAGATAGATAGATAGATAGATAGATAGATAGATAGATAGATAGATAGAGATAGAGATAGAGATAGAGATATAGAGATAGATAGGTAGATAGATAGAGATAGAGATAGAGTTAGAGATAGAGATAGAGATAGAGATACTTTAACTGGTTGGACAATCTTTTTACTCCCTAAATGAGTAAGTCTTTTGCTTACTTTCTGTGGAGTATAATTCTCCCTTTTTGTGTGTGCCATGGTCCTTTCTTGTTAATAGTTGGTAGGGTAGCTAGCAATCTGAGTCCTTTTTTTCTTTAGCATATTCTAAGTCAGATCATCCCTTAACTCATTCCCATTTCCCAGTGGGTGTCTCTTGCAGGCACATAACTGGGATAAGCTCCTGCACATCCACTTCTGGAGCAACTTACTTGATCTGCTTGGTTATTGCCCACTGAGACTCTTCCCTTCTGACATCCTGGGCAGTGAATAATACTCACAGTTGCTGGCTTCATTAGGGCATCTAAGAGGTCCAAATTTTCCTGTTTGTTTCCTCTGATGTGAGCAGTTCTCTTGGAATATATCCCTGTGGATGGGGGCTGTCACAAAGGCTTACCTGCTATCCCTGTGGATGTCAATTTTCTTTCTGGCTCAGAGTTCCAAGGCCTTGGTGAGGGTAATTAGCTCTACTTTCTGCATTGACATGCCAGGGGCTGGAGGTTCTGCTCTGATGATATTTCTGCAGTCCACCACAGCAGCACCAGCTTGTCTCTAATCTTCATGGAGAAAACTGCTCCTGTCTGTAAACCAGGTAGCTTCAGCTTGTTGGAGAGGACTCTTCATTTGGGCCAGTGAGCTGTGGCCAGTTGGGCAGGAAGTGTATCTGGGCCCCCATTTTGGAGAGTATGTCTCGCTCCAACAGAGGGTAGGGACAGTCTGGGGGCAAACCTAAATGAATGGGCTACCCACCCCATCCCTAACTCCACCATTCTTCTGGTAGTCCATGAATACATTTTGGTGCCAGTGGCTTCTTGGACCCAAGATCATTTCTTGGAAGTAGGGAGATTGACTTGGAGGACTGAGTTTTGAGCTCCTGTGTCCATCAAGAATTGAGTGGGCTTCCCCTCTACTCTCAAAGTTAACCTGTGTTCAGGGAGGGGATCCGAACTACATCTCCCCTAATCACTGTCTTCAACCAGGGATAACATCTTTGCCATTTGGGGGCACTTTTCCCAAGGCCAGGGACTTCCTACCCCTGGCTTTTGTTTGTTAGGTCACTCTCAGGCCCAGTGGCCTCTCCCCTTGCAGTATGTGCACTGGTCCTTTTCAAGGGATTTTTGATATCTCTCTGGTTGGAGTCTCTCTTCTCTGCTTTTCCTAACTACTGTAGCCAGGACTATCTGTAGATTTCTTCCCTGTTGCTTTCTTTTTCTTTTTCTCTGTTCCCTCTCCTGCTCTGTCTCCCTGTCTCAGCAAACTTCACTAAATCTCTCAATGGCTTATCCTTTCTCTTTCTCTACTCCTTCTCCTCCTGTGTCTCCCTGTAATGGCAACCTGCACTAAATCCCTCAATGTTTTACCCTGTCTTTCTAGCCTCTGAAGTTTTTTCCTGATATCTCTACTAGCCTGGTCTATAAAAGCCATTGTCACAGTAGTGTTGTATTCCTTGCCCCTGGGGTCATAGGGTGTATATTGGCGGAATGCCTCTATGATCTGCTCTAAAAAGGCTGTGGTCCTTGTTTAACTTCACATACCTTGGTCAAATTTGTGGGTTGCCATGCAGCCCCCCTGAGACCTGCCAATGGAGTCTGGTGGTGGACCTTCAGGTGCCCCTTACTGTTTGCCATATCAAAGTCTCAGTCAGTTCTAATCAGGGAAAGCCCACTGCTCACAACACCCTGGTCAATTGATGGTGCTCCTGTGTCTGAGGGTGTATTCTTTTTGGCTTCCTGTATTATAAATTAAACAGTATCAAAGTGATTAATCAGTCTCTTCGAAAATATGCCCTTAGTGAGAGAGCCATGGTGCTATCTGGCTTCTCCCTGGTCCCATATGGGCTGAGAATACCAGAACCAGTACCGGCACCTGACAGTACCATGGGAGCAAGAGTAGGGAGATACAGGGAGGGTCTTAGAGCAACAGGTCCTGTTGAAGGGCCTTGGAGGGATAGACTTCTTCTCAGGTCCTGATCCCTCTTGTCATACTTTCTTTTTCCTGATGGCCAAAAACCTGTGAGGTGGGACTTGCGAAAAGAAAGGCTTTTATCTATGAGGAGGAGGGTGGTCCTCCATTAGATTCTTCTGGATAACTGTAAAGATTTTCTCTTCTACTGCTTTGATCACCTGCAAGTCAAAGGTCCCTATTGGTAGGTCATTTGAAGAAGCAGAGAGTAACTAACGTGGTTTTCAGTCGGTCTAATGTCCAACAATGTCATCAGTCTAAGTCCAAGAACAGAGTATGGGATTCTAACAAACAAAGAGAAAAAAAACAGCACACAGAAAGTTCAACCCTGCCATGGGTGGGCATCTAGGTCCAAGAATACATATCAAGATACTAACAAACACAGAGAAAAACAAACATACACTAGGTGCTCCTGCCCATATGGCAGGAACCAGATAACAGAGTTGCTCAGCCAGCTTCAGCCAGTTGAAGCAAACTAGGTGCTCCTGCCCATATTGATAAACCAGGTTATAGTAAGACTTGGTTCCTGCTGTTACTGTCTTGCTGTTTTCAGAAGGAGCAGAGCCTTCCCAGCTCTCTCCCAGGGGCCTGAATTATCCTTCAGTCCCCTGGAGTATCATTATGGCACAAGACACTGTAGGCTCTCCAAGCCTCCCAGATGCTTGCAAGCAAACCAAAAGGTCAGACAGGCTTAAAGACTCAGACTTTGACAAACAGCAATACAGACAAAAAGAAAAACAAACAAACAAACAAACAAAAAACAAAACACAAAAAAACATGGTATTACCTGCTCAAGACCGCTGATTCACGATTCACTACACCAATGTGTCTCCACAGGAGGTCAGATTACAGGCCCATGCATCAAATTTAAGACTCTGAGGATCCATAACTTACTAGAGAGACACTCTGAGAGAATAATGTGAAGACTGGAATCGATGTAAAAAACAAGAGGATTTTTACTTAATCCAGCATGCTGGGGTTGCAGTGCACATGGGGAGGGAACAACTCCTGGTGATCTATTTTTTATCCCACTGTTGTCTTTAACAGAGAGGGAACTTCTAATCTACCATCTTATCCAGATGCCAAGTATGATTTATATCCTTTAAGTGAAGAGTTTTTTATTCCATGAATTCAATCACAAGAAAAAAAAAGATGTCAATTGAATCTACCATTTTAATAGGGTAAAGGAAAAAATTATTTAATTCAATGAAACAGAATTGTATTAGTTGATACCAAAAAACTTCATTTGAGAACATGTTACAACTATTGATAGTAAAACTCTCTTAAAGAAAAACACAGAACCAAATCAAATGAGTGATGTTTCATTTAGAGAAATACTAACCATTTCCAAGCTATATTTAGGAAATACTTCTTAAGCCAATCATTTCTCCTGAAATTAATACCAGAGAAACATATCTTAACGAAACAGTGAGAGATCAAATCTTTTAAATTCAGACTTCATTTTAGAGAATATGAACTAAGTTTGAACTTTGATAAACTAACCGGCTGGCAGTAGCATGAGTTTCCAAGTTACCACTTCCCCAACAAATTCCAAATCTAGTTCTAGTGCCTAGGCTAACCCCCAACAAGACCAGAGTCTCCAGGTTATTCCCCCAGAAAATCTGCACCCCCAGGTTACAAGCCCACCCCGTGCCTAATGATCACCAATGCAGAGAATAGTAGAAACTAAGTTTGTGACATGATTCCCAGCACAAGCCAAATATGTTAAAAGCCACAATAACTTCCCAATTAGATGCTTGCACACTCACCCTGTGCTTGCTGCCTACTATAAAGCCTTGCCCCAATATTCAGTGCTCCTTTGCCCCCCACCAAACTGCCCTGCATGACAGCGGTGTGCTGGGTTGACGGGTGGGAAGTAGCTCTAATAGAATAAAAGCCCTCCTATAAGTTGCACCAGATCTTCTCCTGTCTGTTTTTTTGTGGGAATCACAAGTACTTCCCTGGTACTACATTTTGGTACATTGGGCAGGAAGTTCCCCATGACACACAGGACTACCAATCTGGAGAGTCTGAAGCCAGCAAAAGTTGTTTAGGTACGTGTGGTTTTGTGTTTGAAATACTGTGTTAAACTTCCTGCTCCTTGCCTGTCTGAGAACTAAATTTGTCTGAGATTTCTGTAAGATCTGCAGAGTAGAACAGGATCAAGCTTATGTAAAGGTAATGTGGTAATTATTGCAGCCATGCTGAGATGATTTATTTGTGTGGAACCTGGTGGCTTGTGTTGCCATGGTAATTCTTCTAGGTTTGAGCTGTACTGAGAAATCTGTCTGAGTCTCAAAAGTTTTCTATGTGGTCTGAGCAGGTGAGTACTTGCACAGTGGTGCAAAAGCTTGTGATTTGTGTGGCAGTTAATTTGTCTGAATGTTAGAAACTTTCTGTAATATCTATATAGTGGAATGAAAACTTGTGTAAAGATAAATGTTGCCATGGTGATTTTTCCAGTCTGAGTAAATATCTGTAAAATACTACAAGTTGTTATGTATATGATCGCCACCTTCTGGTTTGTTCTTGTTACTGAGTGCAATATCTTTTTCTTCCAGATCTGAGTGATGCCACATTCATCTTGCCTGTGAGCACAACATTCTGGTTGGTTCTTTTTTTTTTTTTAATTTTATTTTCTAAGTTTTTTTTTATTTACATTCAAAATCATTTCCCCTTTCCCGTTTCCTCCCTCCCTGAAAGTCCCATAAGCCCCCTTCCCTCCCTCTTTTCCCCATTCAACCCCCTCTCGCTTCTCTGTCCTGGCATTCTCCTACATCCAGTCTTTCCAGGACCAGGGGTCTCTCCTTCCATCTTCTTAGAAATCTATTGATATGCAAATTGTGTCTAGGGTATTCTGAGATTCTAGGTTATTGCAGGCTGCATCTTTTTTTCTGGTTTTGATATTTGCTGCTAGCTATCTCTGTTCACAGATTCTGAGTGGTGTCACATCCATTTTGTGTGAGTGTCACCTTCTAGCTTGTTCTTGTTACTGCTGGCTGTATCTTTTTCTGTTCTTGGTTGGTTTTGGTTTCTGATTGTGGCTTTCTCTGTCCACTGATTCTAAATGGTGCCACATCTTTCTGAGAACAAGGCCTTGAAATTGTTTCTGTGGCCAGTTGTGATTAGTACAGACATGTCTGAGAGCCATGGCCACAGAGGGGCCAGGAGACTTCCTGAACCTCAGTTTGTGTGGGCGTGTGCTCAGGGAGGTGAGGGATTCACCTAATAACAAGGCCTTCATTTTGTACACATGGCCAGTTGCCATTAGGGATAGACGTATCTAGGAACTGTGGCTACGCTGTGTCCAGGAGACATTCTGAGTCTCTGTCTGGGGTAGGTATGGGCTTGGGGGAGCCGAGAGATGCCTACTAATCTGGATCTTTTCTTTTGTGTGTGCGCCACTTTCTGGTTGTTTCTTGTTTCTGCCTGATAGAGAGGGAAGGTTATATTTGTGGTTTTTTTTTGTGTGTGTGTTGTGTTTGTGGTTTTCATTATGATATGACTTTGACAGACATATTAACATGAGACAGGCTGGAGAGATGACTCAGTTGTTAAGAGAACTGGTTGCTTTTCCACAGTTGCTGTGTTCAACTCCCAGCAAGCACATGGTGGGTAAAAACCATCTGTAATGATATCTGATGTCCTCTTCTGGAGTATCTGAAGACAGCTACAGTGTACTCATAAATAACATGAGACAGGCTACCTCTACCACATTCTACATATTCCCTTCACCACACAAGAGACCAGGAAGCTGGTTCCTAGCCCCACAGGGGAACCTACCAGTAACCAAGCACCTGTTGTTGCTTGCTTCCTCCTAAATCACTGAGACTGGAATTTTAACACCAGTGAAGTTAAGAGGAGGCTCTTGGTCTATCAGACTCTGCTGACAGGTCTCAAGGTGGCTGCAAGATGGTCCACAAATTTGGCCAGTGTGTATGACATTAGTCAGGGAGAAAATAAAAGTCCTTCAGCTTTTTTTAAAGAGGATCATGTAGGCATTTTGACAAAAAAAATCACCCATGGTCCTTGAATCACCAGAAGAAAAGGCACCAGTTATTCAAGTTTTATTAATCAGGCAGCACCAGTTATTAAGCAAAAGCATCAGAGGTCTGATGGTTTATAAATGCTCAGTCGAGGAAGTGGCACCATTTGAAGGTGTGACCTTGTTGCAGGAAGTGTGTCACTGTGGTTGTGGGCTTAAGACCCTCATCTTTTGTGCCTGAAAACTGGTATTCTGCTAGCAACCTTCATATGGAGATGTAGAACTTTCTGGTTTTCTTGTACCATGGCTGTATGGATTCTGTCATATTCCTGTCTTGATAATAATGGACTGAACCTCTGAACCTGTAAGCCCCAATTAAATGTTGTCCTTTATAAGGCTTACCTTGGTCATGGTGTGAGTTCACAGCAGTAAAACCCTGACTAAGACAGAAGTCAGAAGAGGAGTCTTCCCTTCCAGCCACCATCTGCAGCAGGTAATGAGACAGCTCCACAGACTTCTGTGCACAGACCCTGCCAGAAGAGAGCTGGTCTCCCAGGAGTACAGACATGGGCTTACAGGCCTATAGGAGGAACAAGCTCCAGCCAGAGACAACAAAACCAACTAACACAAGAGATAACCAGATGGCCAAAGGCAAGCACAAGAAATCTACCAATAGAAACCAAGGCTACTTGGCAACATCAGAGCCCAGTTCTCCCACCATAGCAAGTCCCAGATACCCCAACACACTGGAAAAGCAAGAGTTGGATTTAAAGTCTCATCTCATGGTGCTGTTAGAGGACATCAAGAAGGTCATAAATAACTCCCTTAAAGAAATACAGGAGAGCATGGGTCAAATGGTAAAAGCCCTTAAAGAGGAAACACAAAAATCCCTGAAAGAAATACAGGAGAGCATGGGTGAACAGGTAGAGGACCTTAAAGAAGAAACACAAAAATCCCTTAAAGAATTACAGGAGAACACAAACAAACAAGTGAAGGAACTCAACAAAACCATCCAGGATCTAAAAATGGAAGTAGAAACAATAAAGAAATCACAAAGTGAGACATCTCTGAAGATAGAAAATCTTGGAAAGAATTCAAGAGTCATAGATGCTAGCATCAACAACAGAATATAAGAGATAGATGAAAGAATCTCAGGGGCTGAAGGTACCATAGGAAAAATTGACTCAATAGTCAAAGAAAATGCAAAATGCAAAAAGCTCCTGAGCCAAAACATCCAGGAAATCCAGGACACAATGAGAAGACCAAACCTAAGGATTATAGGTATAGAAGAGAGCAAACATTTCCAACTTAAAGGGCCAGTAAATATCTTCAACAAAATTATAGAAGAAAACTTACCTAACCTAAAGAAAGAGATGTCCATGAACATACAAGAAGCCTACAGAACTCCAAACAGACTGCACCAGAACAGAAAGTCCTCCCGGCACATAATAATCAAACCACAAAATGCACTAAACAAAGTAAGAATATTAAAAGCAGTAAGGGAAAAAGGTCAAGTAACCTATAAATCCAGGCCTATCAGAATTACACCAGACTTCTCACCTGAGATGATGAAAGCCAGAAGATCCTGGGCAGATCTCATACAGACCCTAAGAGAACACAAATGCCAGCCCAAACTACTATACCCAGCAAAACTGTCAATTACCACAGATGGAGAAAACAAGAAATTCCATGATCAAACCAAAGTTACACAATATCTTTCCAAAAATCCAGCCCTACAAAGGATAATAGATGGAAAACGCCAACAAGAGGAGGGAAACTACACCCTAGAAAAAGCAAGAAAGTAAACTTTTTCCAACAAACCCAAAAGAAAGCAACCACACAAACATAAAAAGGACATCAAAAATAACAGGAAGCAACAATCACTATTCCTTAATATCTTATAACATCAATGGACTCAATCCCCCAACAAAAAACATAGTCCAACAGAAAAATTTTTCATGGAAATCTTCAATTTTATCAGAAAATATTTGTGATTCCTCTTTCAATTTAGTAATGTTTTTATGCCTACCATTTTATCTGTATATTTTTTCCATGAAATTCTCAATCTTAACGTGTTTTTCTATATATTTCTTCAATTTTATCATTGATATTCCCATGTAAATCTTCAATTTCATCAGAAAATATTTATAATTCCATTTTCAATCAATTTTGGAATATTTTTATGCCTCCTATTTTATCTGTATAATTTTCCATGATAATATTCAATTTTAATGTTTTCCATATATTTTTTTCAATTTTATCAGAAATATTTTCCATGTAAATCTTCAATTTTATCAGAAAATGTTTATAATTCTACTTCAATCAATTTAGCAACATTTTTATATCTTCTATTTTATCTGTATAATTTTAAATGAAATAGTCAGTTTTAGCATGTTTTTCTATATATTTCTTGAACTTTATCGAAATATTTTCCTTGTAGGTCTTCATTTTTTTCAGAAATATTTATAATTCCACTTTCCAAAAACTTAGGAACATTTTTATACCTACCATTTTATCTTTAATTTTTCATGATAATCTTCAATTTTAATGTTATTTTATATTTTTCTACAATTTTATTAGAAATATTTCCCATGTAAATCTTCAGTTCTATCATATAATGCTTGTACTTTCTTTTTAATTAATTTAGTAATGTTTTTTGTATCTACCATTTTCCTCATTAATTTTCCATGAAAATTGTCGATCTTAATGTGTTTTTCTATATGCTTCTTCAATTTTGTCAGAAACATTTTCCATGTAAATCTATAATTTTATCATTTAAAAAAAAAGACAGAAGTCCGTACTAGGAATGGGGTATTGTTCTGATAGGCATGACCGTGCTTTTGCTTAGAAGAATCTGTACTTTGGGACTTTAGATTTGAAAAGCACTGGAATGCTTTAAATGGGGTTTAATGGGATATCTTAGTAGGAATGCGGAAGACTTTGTTGCTAAGAGTGATGTGAAGAGTGTGGACCTGTTCCAAAAGGTTTCAGTGGAAAATTTCAATATGTGGCCTAGAGACTTTTTTTGTGGATTTTTGGTGAAGAATTTAACTGCTTTTTGCCCTTGTCTGTAGAGTCTAGCTGAGTCTAAGGTAAAGAGACTCAGATCAATTGCATTGACAAAAGAAGTCTCAAAAAAGCCCATCTGAGACTTTGTTCTCTTGTTAAGTCTAATGAAGAGAATTTGAATAAGCACAGCAAGTTTAGAAAAGAAAAATATAAAATATATGGTTTGAGTATTAAAGGGGAACCAGGAAGTGAAATGAAGCTGAATCCTGTGTTCAAAGATATTAAAATGAATTGAGGGAGTAGTGACATTGGTGTAATATCACACCCAGCTAAATTTAGGTCCATGCATGGTGCTGCACACCTTTCATCCTAAGAGACAAAGCCAAGCAAATCTCTGAGTTTAAGGCCAGCCTGGAACAGAGCAAATTCTAGGTAAAGAAAAATGTAAGTCTAGGTATGCTGGTACACACCTTTAGTCCCAGGAAACAGGTATGCAGATCTCTGCTTTCAAGGTCAATCTACAGAGCAAGATCCAGGACAGTCAGACCTAGGTAGAAAAGTTGCTGGGAAATAGAATGGTAGGGATAATGTCATAGAACAAGGGGACTCTGTTCCAGCTCCTGCAAGCAGCAGAACTTGGCAGCTTCAGACATGTGGCTCTGGCTTTAGGGAGAAAAATAGAAGGGATTACTAATACAATTGATGCTGGTTAGCTGGAGCTAAGATAATACCAGTGATTAAGAAAAGACCAGAATCACTGAGGTTAAATCTTCTAGGAGGTGTTTTCAGAGAGCCCAAAGAAGCTGTGTTCCAGAGATAGTCAAGGTTGTACCTTGCGCTGCAACTATACTTGGTGATGTGTAAGGATCAGCCAAGAGCTATTGGTTTTGAAGGCATGAAGGTGTCATGAGTAGCAGCTGAGTCTTGGCAGTGTGAGAGTGCATGGTAGGTCATTGGTGAAAGTGCAGCTTCAGTTGCAGTTGATGGCCCAGGACTGAAGGAGACATGCAAAGGATTTGAGACTTGGCACCATGAAGAGAGCCTATGAGAGGCTATTGGTAAAGTGTAGTTGTAGTGGAAGTCCTCACTGTATTGGAGATGTCGGTACCATGGGATTATCTCCAAGAACAGCAGTAACAGTGGAGTGGATCAATCTGAGTTTAGAGTGCTACAGAATGCAGAGCTGGAGAAATGATGCAAGCCCTGTGGAGCAGTCGAGAAGCTCATGTGTGGATCTCAGACATTGGAACAAGAAGATGTAACATTGAAGTTGCCTTGGAGTCCCCAAGATGTTCAAGATGTCAGGGTCATGGGTTATCTGCTAAAAGGAAGTAGAACCAGCCCAGGAAAATAAGTTTGTTGCAGTCAACCAAGATGAAAAAGGAGTTGGAGATCTGAAGACTGCTTTGACATCACACATGGAGATACAGAGTTTGGAGTTTGCCCAGCTGTTTTCCTGTCTTGCTTTGGGGATTGCAATTAAGTGATTGTGTGAATCTCAGAAGAGACTTTGAACTTTGGACTGTTAATATTGTTGAGATTGCTATAGAGAGACTGTAGGGACTTTTGAAGTTTGAATAAATGTATTTTGCATTATGCTATGTTTAGGTATGGCCTTCATAGACTTGTGTTTGAACAAGCCTATGTGAGCCAGGGAGTGAAATGTGATGATTTGTATATGCTCAG
The DNA here is from genome assembly GCA_036184385.1 of Tokudaia muenninki. Classification (NCBI taxonomy): domain Eukaryota; kingdom Metazoa; phylum Chordata; class Mammalia; order Rodentia; family Muridae; genus Tokudaia; species Tokudaia muenninki. Next base: position 15,304,333 of record BTHS01000022.1, read on the forward strand.
TCCAGGGAATGAATGGCATTATTAGAAGATGGGACCCTTTTGGAGTAGGTCTGTCCTTCTTGGAATAGGTTTTGTCACTGTGGGTGTGGGCTTTAATACCCTCATTCTACCTGCCTGAATGTAGGTATTCTACTAGTAGCCTTCAGAAGAAGATGTAGAACTCTTCGCTCCTCCTGTACCATGCCTGCTTAGATGCTGCCATGTTCCTGTCTTGATGATAATGGACTGAAGTTCTGAACTTGTAAGTCATCCCCATTTAAATGTTGTCCTTTATAAGTCTTGCTTTGGTCATGATGTCTGTTCACAGCAGTAAAACCCTAACTAAGACAAGAGGGTTGAGAGGTTAGGAGAAAATTGTCTGAGGGACTTAGTGGTAGTGGTAGAGAGAGTATTTAATAGAAGAAAGACTGCAGATGAGAAGTACATGAGCGAACAGAATCAACAGTCTTGAGACCTGGCAAAGATCCTGTTAGCAGCCATGGCCAAACCAGAAGATTGTAGGAGATGACTGAAACAGCTTCAGAAGGAAGAAGTAAGGGGATCAAAAGTACCCCATCCCCAAACCCAGGTTGACCCTAACAGTAAAAGGGGAATCCACCATCTTCTTTGTTAACAATTTATAGAGTCCAACTATATAAATTACTGAAAAAGATACATTGTTCTTCATACATGGGACCCTGGAGAGAATAAAGAACTTAGTGCACTTGTCTCACATCAGAATTAGAGATACCGATTCAATTCCGTCTTGGCAAAACCTGAAGATAAAGTCTCTTCATTAGTTTATAAATGACTTCTTAGTGGTAGCAGAAATAAAACAAAAACCCAGGACCTTTTAGAGGCCCTGAAAAATTTGGACTATTGAGCCTATGCTAAGAAGGTTTTACTCTGCCAACATCACATGACCTCCATAGACCTGGGGAACTCTGGGCCCTCGGGTCAGCCAATGGCCAATCTGTCACCAATTGCTAGGTGCTTCCCCCACCCTGTTTACACATCAGTGCAGCAATGACCTCCTGGTTAAAATGATGCCAGAATCACACATCACCAGCCTCTCTTCTTGAATGCCTTTTCAGCTGCCCTGCTGCCTGATCCTGACCTTGGTAGATGGGCCTCTGCATGACTGCTTGGACATTTTGGCCCTTATCCATGGGACCAAAATATCCCTTGATGGATGCAGAGGTAACATGGTTAACCAATGGCAATAGCCTCATTCAGGATGGACAGAGGTATGCTGGAGCACTTGTGGTCTCAAACACTGAGATAATATGGACTAAGTCACTCCTGGAAGGAATGTCAGCCCAGAAAACTGAACTGGCAGCTCTGAACAAGGTGTTAATGCTGAGAAAAGACAAGAGACATAGATGGCTTGTGTGACTTTGCTACTGTTCATATCTGTGGGGGTACTTATAGGGAGAGAGCCCTACTGGTGACAGAAGGAAGAAATAAGCTCCATCCCAGAGGGCAACAAGATAGCCCAGGTTACCACCCTAGAAATTGGGCCCCTTGAGCCCTTGATTGCCCTAGACACAGGATATTCTACACTCTCTTACCAGACAGAAGATGTGATCTGGGCCAAAAACCTTCCCATATTTCAGTGTCAGGAGTACAGACACAGGCTTACATGCGCGCAGGAGGAACAAGTTCCAGGCAGAGGCAGCAAGACCAACTAACACCTGAGATAACCAGATGGCAAAAGTCAAGTGCAAGAACTATACCAACAGAAACCAAGGCTATTTGGCAACATCAGAACCCAGTTCTCCCACCACAGAAAGTCCCGGATACCCCAACACAATGGAAAAGCCAGAGTTTGATTTAAAATCGCATCTCATGATGCTGACAGAGGACTTCAAGAAGAACATAAATAACTCCCTTAAAGAAATACAGGAGAACATGGGTCAACAGGTAAACGCACTTAAAGAGGAAACACAAAAATCCCTGAAAGAATTACAGGAAAACACAATCAAGTGAAGGAACTGAACAAAACAATCCAGCATCTAAAAGTGGAAGTAGAAACAGTGAAGAAATCACAAAGGGAAACAACTCTGGAAATAGGAAACCTGGGAAAAAAATCAGGAGTCATAGATGCAAGCACCAACAACAGAATACAAGAGATTGATGAAAGAATCTCAGGTGTAGAAGATACCATAGAAAACATTGACACAACAGTCAAAGACAATGCAAGATGCAAAGAGATTGTAACCCAAAATATCCAGGAAATCCAGAACACAATGAGAAGACCAAACCTAAGGATTATAGGTTTAGAAGAGAGCTAAGATTTCCAACTTAAAGGGCCAGTAAATATCTTCAACAAAATTATAGAAGAAAACTTCCCTAACCTAAAGAAAGTGATGCTCTTGTACATACAAGAAGCCTACAGAACTCCAAACAGACTGGACCAGAACAGAAAGTCCTCCCGGCACATAATAATAAAAGACACCAAAACACTAAATGTAGGAAGAATATTAAAAGCAATAAGGGAAAAATGTCAAGTAACCTATAAAGCCAGGCCTATCAGAATTACACCAGAGATGTATTTCATCATCTCAGATTATCACCTGAGATGATGAAAGCCAGAAGATCCTGGGCAGATCTCATACAGACCCTAAGAGAACACAAATGCCAGCCCAAACTACTATACCCAGCAAAACTCTCAATTACCACAGATGGAGAAAACAAGAAATTCCATGATAAAACCAAAGTTACACAATATCTTTCCAAAAATCCAGCCCTACAAAGGATAATAGATGGAAAACGCCAGCAAGAGGAGGGAATCTACACCCTAGAAAAAGCAAGAAAGAAATCTTTTCCCAACAAACCCAAAAGAAAGTAACCACACAAACATAAAAAGACATCAAAAATAACAGGAAGCAACAATCACTATTCCTTAATATCTTATAACATCAATGGACTCAATTCCCCAATAGAAAGACAGGGACTATCAGAAATATTTTCATGTAAATCCTCAATTTTATCAGAAAATGTTTGTAATTCCTCTTTCAATTAATTAATTTAGTAATTTTTTGTCTACCATTTTATCTGCATTAAATTTCATGAAAATCTTCAAATTTAACATGTTTTTCTACATATTTCTTCTATCTTTTCAGAAATATTTTCCATGTAAATCTCTAATTTTATCACAAAATATTTTTAATTCCACCTTCAATTAATTTAGAAAGGTTTCTCTTTATGTCTAACATTTTATCTGTATAATTTTCCATGAAATAGTCAATTTTAATATGCTTTTCTATATATTTCTTGAATTTTATCAGAAATATTTTCCATGTAAATCTTCAATTTTACCTGAAAATGTTTATAATCCCATTTCCAATTAACTTAGAATTATGTTTATGCCTACCAATTTATCTGTATAATTTTTCATAATAATCTTCTATTTTAACATGTTTTTCTATATATTTCTTCAATTTTATCAGAAACATTTTCAATGTTAATCTTCAACTTTATCAGAAAATGTTTATAATTTCACTTTTAATGAACTTAGAAATACTTTTATGCCTACCATTTTTATATTTATATAAAATTTTCCATGATAGACTTCAATTTTAACATGTTTTTTCTACATTTTTCTACATTTTCTACAATTTTATGTTTTCCATGTAAATCTTCAATGCTATCATAAAATGTTTCTACTTCATTTTTCAATTAATTTAGCAATGTTTTTTATGGCTACCATTTTACTCTTTAATTTTCTATGAAAAAATGTCAATTTTAACCTGTTTTTCTATATAACTCTTATATTTTATCAGATATATTTTTGATGTAAATCTTCAATTTTATCATAAAATGTTTTTACTTCCTCTTTTAATAAAAGAATATTCTTAAAAAATATTCTTTTCAAAAAAAAGAAAGAAAGAAAACACCTACAGGCTTGCCTAGAACCTGATCTTAAGGAAACATTTTTAAAATTGAGATTCACCTCCTCTCAGATAACTTTAGCTTGTGTCAAGTTGACATAAAACTATCCAGCAAAGATGTGCACACATGGACTTATTTGTATTCTGTGTAACTTTAGGTAAATAGATAATAATATAATTCCTTAAGACTTTTTCAGATAATTCTATTGTTATTATACCCTCTTCCCTGCCTCTCCTTCTGTGTTGACTTCCCCCTACCTTACAATTAACACCCCCCCTTTTACCCTTCAAATAACTCCTGTTTATAGATTCTCACTTTTATTTATGACAAATATATCCAGTTCTCTTCTGGCCCAAAGTTCTTCTGAGACATTTCTACCAGTCTTAGCCAACTGCAGAATAGAATCACAACTCGCCTATCCTGCAATGGCCCTGCAGATAGCATAGGTTTTAAACTAGCCATTAAACCTGCCTGTGACCTTGTCAACATCAGGCACATTCATCCAGATGGATGCATAGACTTTGACACCAATTATAAAGTTGTATGTACGTGAACTCGCTGGTGTAGTTCTGCATGTTGCGGCCACGCCTGCTCACTAGTCCGGTGGGACTACAGAAAAGACCCTGCAAATAACCATTACCATGCTCTTTCCCTCCTTATTTTCCTCTTCCATTGTCCTACAGCGAGAACTTAGAAAATTGTATTCTACCCTTGGAGGTTTTATCTTTTTCAGTTTTTCCTAAATCCAGACAAGTTGTAACATCAATAAACCCAAAAGAATCACTCTTTAATTTCTAGTGATTCCCTATCACTAATGGATTCGCATGTACCTTTAACTACAATCTACTCCTTATATGCTAATAAAAACCTGTTGACCAGAAAAAAAAAGAGTGAGTACAGGCTGGACCTAGGCACCTTGCAAGTAGCAAATGATCGTCTTGATGTTCATACTGGTCCTCCAAACAAATGGAGTGGGGGTTGTCCCTGAAATTGTTCCCTACTTGCCTGCCTGTGGATCCCACACCCCTAAATGGACAGTTTTGTCTGGCCTCAGTAGGAGAGGATATACTTAGTACTAAAACATCTTGATGTGTGGGTTGGGGTGGGTGGGTTGTGGGGATTATTTAATTATTTATTTAATTGATTAATTAATTAAATTTTTTAAAAAGAAAAAGATAAAGAAAATGAGAACATGACAGCTCATGCTGGTGAGGAAGAAGAGTTAAAGAAACACTCATCCATTTTTGATGGGAGTGCAAACTTTTACACACACTATGAAAATCAGTGTGGCTCAGTAAGATGGGAACCTAGAAACCTCAAGATGCAGCTACCCCACTCTTGTGCATATACCCAAAGGATACTTCATCCTTCCACAAGGACACTTGCTCTGCTATGTTCATTTCTGTTTCATTCATAATAATCAGAAACTGGAAACAACTTAGAAGTTCCTCAACAGAAGAATAAAGGAAATGTGGTACATCTGCACAATGGAATATTACTTAGCCACTGAATAAAAAGATACCATAATGCTTGCAGGCAAATATGTTATATATTCAATTATGTGGGGATATTAGCTGCAAAGTCAATGATAACCAAATAATAATTCATAGAACTACAGAAGGTAGATGTAGAGTAAGGGACTAGAAGAAACAGATAGGTGCCTTTAACTCATTGGCACAGGAAAAGTACTCTCAGCTCCTCCAGCTCCATACCTGTCTAGATGCTGTCGTGCTTCCTGCTGTAAATCTAAAGCCAGCCCCAATTAAATGTTGTCCTTTATAATAGTTGCCTTGGTCATGGTGTCTGTTCAGGGTAGTAAAACCCTAACTTAGTCTAGATGACCTGTCCATTGATGAGAGTGGGGTATCATAATGCCCTGCTATCTTTGTGTGAGTGTCAATATGTAATTTTAGCTGTAGAAGGGTTTCTATTATGAAACTGGGTGCTCTTTTTTCAGGTCATATATAATAAGAATTGCAATGTCCTCTTGGTGGATTTTCCCTTGAATATGTAATGTCCTTTCCTATCTCTTCTTATTAGTTTTGGTTTGCAGTCTATTTTGCTAGATATTAAAATGACTATACCAGCTTGTTCCTTAGGTCCATTTGCTTAGAATATCTTTCCCTAAACCTTTACCCTGAGAAAATGTCTATCCTTGATATTAAGTTGCATTTCTTGGATGCAGCAGAAGGATGTTTCCCTTTTCACATCCAATTTGGTAGGTCTGGGTCTTTGTATTGTGGAATTGAGAGCATTGATAGTTGGATATATTGATGGGCAGAGTTTGTTGATTCCTGTTATTTTGTTGGTGTAGTGATGGTGTGTGTAGATGTGTGTGTGTGTGTGTGTGTGTGTGTGTGTGTGTGTTTGACATTTCTTGTCTCAGATTATTTCCTGGTTTCTTGGATGCAGTTAACATCTTTAGTTTGGAGTTTACTTTCTAATACCTTCTTTAAGTTTATATTGCTTAAATTTGGTTTTCATCATGGAATGTTTTATCTTCTCCATCAATAGTGATTGCATTGAGAAGTCAGGAGCAATTCTAATTTGTCTGCCTTTACATATTACTTGACCTTTTTGCCTTGTGGATTTTATCTCTTTCTTGGATCTGCTTTGTTTTGTATATTTCAGGTTTTTTTTTAAATTATGTGCCAAGGGGACTTCCTTTTCTAGTCCAATCTATTTAGTATTCTCTTTGCTTCTTGTACTTTTATAGCCATCTCCTTCTTTAGGTTGGGAAAATTTTCTTCTATGATCTTTAGAAAGTATTTTCTGTCTTTGAGGTGGGATTTTTCTCTTTCCTCTATTCATTATTACTATTATTCCTAGATTTGGTGTTTCCATAGTGTCTCAGATGGCTTGGATGTTTTGTGCTGGATTTTTTTTTTGTATTTAACATTTTCTTTGACTGAGATATCCATTTCTTCTAATGTGTCTTCAGTACCTGTGACTCTCTCTTCTGTCTTTTACATTCTACTCATGAAGCTTGCCTTTATAGTTCCTGTTCAATTTCCTATTTTTTTCCAAATTTCCCTGAGTTTGGGTTTTCTTTATTGATTGTATTTCCACTTTCAGATTTTGAAATGTTTTATTCATTTCCTTCCACAACTTGTTTGTGTTTTTACAAGTTTCTCTAAGGGATTTATTCATGTCCTCTTTAAGTACCTCTATCATATTCATAAACTTTGTTTTAATGTCTTTTTCTTGTGCTTAAGTTTTGTTGCTATACTCAGAGCCTCCTGAGTTTGCTGATTGCTGTAGGGTTGCTGGGTTCTAGTGGAGATACATTGTCCTGGCTGTTATTGATTGAGTTTTTATACTGGTGTCTAGGCATCTGGGGTTGGGAAGATTGTATTTCTGGATTCTGATATCTAGTCTTGTCTTTGTTGGGTAGGTGTTTTGTTCCTTGGTTTTGTTTTCTCTGTGGTTCTTAGGAGAGTGTCATGGTGATGTATTGCCTGGTAGGGGATTTTCTGGGGTACTCATAAATGTGGCCACTGGGGGTTCCAGGTAAAATGTGTTTCTGGGTATTGGGACCTGACATTTAGAAATGGGAATGAGCTGTTCTCGTGGACGAGCTTCACAACTAGAAGGAAAGCAGGGTACTCTACCAGGATCTGCCAAGTTAGTCCCCTAAGAATGCAGCAGTGTCTGATGAGAAGCCACAACAGAAAGTATGCTACAAAGATGGAGATGAGACAGGGAATTAATTTGGAGGAGCAGAAGGAAAGATGAAGATTTTCAATTAGTTTAATTTCTTCTCTGCTCTGTGTGGCTGGTGGGCTCCTAGGAGATGTTTGATGGAGTTTGGGTGTGGAAAAAAGCAATGAGTCAGGTAAAGGATTTTAGGAGGCAATGGTTTGTGGGATCCACCAACGATGAGGTGAGGGGCAGGAGAGGCTGATACAGATGCTTTTGCTGCAGAGATGGTTATGAGACTAGGGGATTGAACTTGGAGGAATGGAGGGAGAGGTGAAGATCTGCAGTCAGCCCTCATGTTTCTCCAGATAAGTAGCTATTTCATTCTTCTTTCCCTTTCATTTGTCCATTCTGTTCAAGTCATAGTTTATCCTCCATTTCATTTTAGTTTAGAGTCTCAATTTTATACCACTCTACATCACATTTCAATTTCTATTTTTTATATATAATAGTTACTACTCCAAATATAATTTTGCTCAGTTTTCTATTATTATTCACTATCTGTTACCCTCCTTGGGTTCAAAAAACACTATATCTTATTCTGTCAAAATTATTATGACTGATTTCTAGGTCAGGATTTCCTTCATTTCTTTTCTTATTCTTTGACAGTGTTCATACTGAATTTTGGTAATTTGTGCAAGTGCATGTCGCTGTGCACACAAATGTTCATGCGTGTGCACATGTGCATGCGCGCGCAGGCACACACACACACACACACACACACACACACACACTACCTTCTATCTTTTTCCTCTTTCTCATTGAAATTATTCTTCTCAACGTGTCCTCTCCTATTTTGATTTCTTTTTTTCTTTGTTCTTTTTCTTTTGTTTTATTGTTGTTGTTGTTTTGTTTTTTGTTTTTGTTTTTGTTTTTGAGACAGAGTTTCTCTGTATAGCCCTGGCTGTCCTGGAACTCACTCTGAAGACCTCTAACTCAGAAATCTGCCTGCCTCTGCCTCCCAAGTGCTTGGGATTAAAGGCATGTGCCACCACTGCCCGGATCCTATTTTGATGTTATGGGCTTTTGTTTTTATTTCCTTTTTTAATTTGTTAATCGGAGTTTAGTTTGCTAATCTGAGTTGTTTGAATGTGTGTGAGTTGGGGGTTATTTACTAGAACATAGACAACTTACCAATAGCTATACTATTAAAAAAACTGCCACCTCCTATTCTCAGTGAAGGTCTTGCCATCCTCCACGGTATCAGTGCTTGAGAAGTAACAATCTATTCTGCTGGGAAGCCTCAGCCTCCATGGAAATTTTAGATATGTAGAGCTTAAGACTGACTACCAAGATAAGATGAGGCAACTGGGGATATTGACTTGTTTCTTTGAACCTAGCAGAGACATAGGTACGCAAAAAAATCTTCCTAGGAAACATCACTTTTATGACCAAGTTGAACAGAGACTTTATGACAGCATCTCTTTGTTATGGCCCCTATGCCTCATTAGTCAGTACTTCAGCTACCATTTTCCCCAAGGTCTCTAGAAGCAGTCATCTCCAATTTTCTATAAATAGTCACATCCCTAAGGCCAGATCACATCCTTTAGAATTATGAATATGCATGAAATCTTTATCTTGGCAAGTGTACCCCAAAAGTTCCTGTTTTCTGCATCATTGTACCCAGGACTCAAACTGCTCTTCAACAATGCAATGCCTTTGTACCAGGCTCTATTTCCTATATCCAGGCCCTTAGTCAGTCAAGGAAAAGTATCAGGTTATTCAAAGTCCTTACCTAAATAATATATTGTTTTTAACAGCATTATGCTGTGCCATTAATTAATCTTGAATTATATCCCTAAAATCTGTAAAAAAAAATAAAGAAAGAAAGAAAAACAAACATTTTAATCAATGTTTTGTTGCTTTGACTCACATTCATGTTCAATCTCAAAGCAATGTGTAAAAATTTACAAATACCAATACAGTTCACGATCATTATAGAATTCTGGTTATCACACAGACAAATTGAATATGCAATGGAATTACATAAAATATATTGTATTAAAGATATTAAAGAAACTTTCACAGCATTATAATTTCTTTTGTAGGAGGAAATGAGTCACTAGGGGTAGGCAGGTCCAGTCTGTCTCTGTCTCTGTCTCTCTCTGTCACTGTCTGTTTCTGTCTCTCTGTCTCTGTCTCTCCCTGTCTCTCTCTCTCTCTCTCTCTCTCTCTCTCTCTCTCTCTCTCTCTCTCTCTCTCTCTCTCTCTTCCTGCTGTTTGTGGATCCAGATGTAGAACCCTCAGTTACTTCTTCATCACCATGTCTACCTGCAAGCCACCATGCTTCTTCTGATGGTGACAATGGACTAAGCCTCTAAAACATGAGTCAGCTCCAATTAAATGCTTTTTGCTAATTAATAAATACAAATAATTATTCTAAATGGGCAACAGTTGATAACTAATTACTCATTTTGAAGCTTTTATATAATCTTAAGTTTATAATTAGAACTTCAGTATATTATAGACAAGAAATATATAGAATATTGCTATGCTTTCATCTATTAAATTCTCAAAAATCTTATCTTTATATTACAAATGACAAAATTAAATAAAAATAGAATTTACTGTGTCCTGAAACCCCCTTCTCCTACATTTCCACAATCCTTCCTGGGTCCCTAAAATCAGTAGTTTCACATTTTGTTGCTTTCTGCACTGAGAATGATCTGCATAACCCACAAGGAATGTACTGATTAAGGTACATCACAAACATGGCCACAAGTAAGAATCTTCAATCAGCTCTAATATGCTCAGAGACACAAAATTGCCAGCCATTACAACAAGAAATGGAGTAACTGCATTTTTGTACACAGCAGTGAATGGAGATTGGAGTTATGCTGGTGAAGGGACACAGGAAGCCTGCCTCTGCACTTCCCTGCAACTGTGCAGGACTAGAGAACTTAGTGCTCATTCCCTCCCCGCTTCATAGATGTCTCTGGACTTTGCAGAGGGCAAACAAGAAGGGTCCAGCCTGGCACAGGAATATTGCAATTCCCCCTTTTCCCCTTTCATGGTAGCACTCCCTTCCCCCTGATGACCCCCCCCCAGGGGGCAGATGACAGCCTTGGGAACAGACAGAAAGCACCATACCCAAGTCTCTGAGTCATCAAGGCGACACTCCCATTGATTGATAACCAGTAATTCTCTGGTGCAGATGACTCCAGCCCTTGAAGGAAGCTGGGACCAATATCCTTGAAATGATACAAAGCCCACTCTTGGACTATGGGAGAGGGGCAATTAAGTGTACCCAAACAGTGGTGACAAGGTTGTAAAAATATACTACCTTCTGATAGCACAATAAATTACTTATCCCAGGTCAGGAAGGCCCCTCTCCTGCTGCATGGTTCCACCCTGCTGTCTGAACAAACATTATCAGGTTTGAAGGATGGCACTCCCCTATCACCTCCCAAGTCACGTAACCCCAAAGTTCGAGGATCCCAGCTTATGCATATGCACATACATAATCCAAGTCCCTGGACTCAAGCATCATATTCCTAACCTGTGGAGTGGGAAAGGCTTGCAATCCAAGTCAGACTTGTGTAATAAAGACTCTTGTTTTTGTATCAGACTCGCAATTCCTGGCGTTCTTCTGGGGTTCCCAAGAACTGGGCATAACACCAGATGCCTGGAAGTTGAGATTTCAAACCTAGAGGAAAGGCCTCAGCCTCCCTAACTGATAGGAAGACTGAGAGGTGGTAAAAAAGGATGGAGGATAGAATGTGGAGGGCTTCAAAATACCCTGTTACTTGCAGGATGTTAGTTCATGCTCAAGAGCTGCTTGGGAGATATTCCTCCAAGATGCCTTGCTTTTCCTGGACAACTGAAAGGAATACTTGATGTCAAATGCCCTCAGAGCCTCTCTCAAATGAAAATTTACTCCCCAGAGAAAACATTTTGTCTCAGACTAATCCTAGGTGGAGAACAGTTATTCTGCCTGCCTCAGTCACCTTTAGCCACCCTGCCTTATATAAAGAACATTCAGGAGAAGTTACATCCCAGGGAAATAATGTGAGAACAACATGTCTAGAGAAAGGACAGAGAACATGAGGTGAAGTAAATATCACCAGAGAAATACCTTTGAAGATCACAGCCCAGGGCTATGGTCCCTCTTACAGACAGAGATTCAGCCATGTGTCCATTAGTTGTCACTGCCTTCCCCCACACCAACCTAAAGCAAAGAAAATTACAGCTCAATGCAGCCTAAAGTGTTCCAAAATAAGAACTCTCTAAATTCCTCGGGAAGAGCATACTCCAGAGAGGGAAATTGATGCTAGTACTCTAGTGGAATCAGAAGCCTATAGCTTACTGCTACTGCACCATCAAACACAGATATCTTTAATATGAATGTTCACAATACACTAGCATTCAGTTGAATCCTACTTCTCAAAGGAAAGAACCAACAGTGGGGAGGCAGAGGCAGGTATATCTCTGTGAGTTCCAGGACAGTCTGGTCAAGATATTGAGTTTCTGTACAACAGCTGCTACGTAGTGACATCCTGTCACAAAAGAAAAAAAGACAAACAAAAATGGAGAATGAGGAGACAAAGCAAGTGATAAATAAATTTCTGATATGACACAGAGCAATTTAAGGAAATAACTATTATGCTAAGGGATGCCATAAAAAATTAGGCAGCATCCAAGAGCAGAGGATAATGCTTGGTGAGACATAGGAATTCTGAGATGAGTTAAGAGAAAATATGAGAAATCAAATGCAGTGTGAAAAATGCCAAATGTCTATGAAAGGGTCCTCAGTAGAATTAGATGAACATGGATAGGATTGGTATGCTGAAAATAGTGTTAGGGTCAGGAGAAATGTGCCAAACTGAGACACTTATAGAAGCAAGACAGTGAGTAGGGATGAAACTGAATGCCAGAGCATGTGACAACTGCCAAACATAGGGCTGTGGATGTGGCTCAATAGTGGTTCAATTTGTAGCATGGGAGAAGCCCTAGTCTATGAGAAACTATACACACACACACACACACACACACACACACACACAACTTGCAAAACCACCCACAAGGGGCTCTCCCCTCTTGATTACTAATTGAGAAAATGCCTTAGACCTGGATCTCATGGAGGCATTTCTTCACCTAAAGCTCCTTTCTCTGTGATAACTCCAGTTTTGTCAATTTGACACACAAAACAGCCAGTATACTTACCTCCAGAAACAATTTTAGAAGGAGAAAATCTCTAGAAAAGAAATGATCAACCTATAACTATTAGAGGTCAAGCCTAACTTTTCAGGTCTTCTGGACCCTGTCATCTGATCCCATGTCCTTGAATGCTACAAGTATCTTCCAGTTCAATGCTGTGTAGTTGGTATTGTTTAAGTCTAAAGTGACTTAAATATAACTGAGCAATCTGCTGTATACATATATGTATATAGTTTAGTATAACCAACTTAATGTACTTGATGTTGTTAATGTTCCTTTATGGAATACACTGTAATTCTGTTCTAGGAACATTATTTAAGCAGAGTGAAGAAGAGAAGAAAGGTGGGAAGTATATTTTTTTCTTTATAGTTTGAGATTTCTCTCTGTTTCTGGTAGTTGGTATCAGAATTTTATTTAGGAAACTAAATCCTCATCTTTCCTATACTAGCAGATTTGATTTCTATAACACTCATTTCTGTGAGAGGGGGAAATGACTGTATTATGCTAAGAAATTAGAGAAATTACAAATTTTACCTTACAAAATCAGTATATTTTTTCTTTCAAGTTGCAAGGGCATGTTCTGGGACCTCAGAGGTGGAGCTTTTGACATATTGATTTAACTATGAGAAAGAAAAAGAAAATAGAAGATTATATGTACCATTAATACATAACTTGAAAATACCACAAATTCAGTCGTATTCAAACTGTAGAAATAAACAAATAATGATGAAATCTTTAATAAATATTTTAGAACTACAAGTAACCTCACTTCTAAAGGAAAAAGGGACAGAATTACAACAGATTTCTAACATCAACTCATGTGAAAGTACAGAGGGGTGAGTGACCTACTTAATGTGTTCATTAAGAGAAACACACACTTTTTGGAAGTTCTATATCCAGCACAGTATTCATTAAGATTCATTCATTAAGAAAGGAATAAAAAACTTTATCAAAGGAATAAAAATAAAGTTAACTTATCCATAATAAAACTACCTTGAACCCAAGTGGTTCAGGGAGGTAGCTTCAACAACCAGGAGTGCTGAGAGGCCTGAATGCACACTTAGAACCACCCTGTCTGCTCAGAGGTGCATGCCTGGTACCCTCTGGCAGAAGGCCTCCAGTTTCTGTCTCTAGCTTGGGACTATCCTCTAGCTCAGTGTGCCATATCCAAGTGGCACACAGAGGTAGCTAACCACTCAGGAGTGCAGAGAGGCCAGACAGCACAGGTAGGACAACACCTGCAGCTCAAAGGAAACAGCCAGAAACCCTGAGGACACAAGAGCCTAGGAGAAGCCTGGGACAGGAGTCTTCCAATTTTTGCCTAAACCCAGAGTTTATCGGGGCCACAGTGCAACACACCCAAATACAACCACAAGAGAGCAGTTCTCTCAGGAGTACCTACATAACTGCGTAAACAGAGATAACTGGTCTCCCAGGAGTACAGATACAGAGGATTGCATGACAGATAAGTCACAGTCAGAGACAGCATCTCCAACTAACACCAGAGAAAACCAGATGGCAAAAGGCAAATGCACGAACATTACCAACAGAAACCAAGGCAACTTGGCACCACTTGAACCAAGTTCTCCCACAACAGCAAGTCCTGGATACCCCAACACACTAGAAAAGCAAGATCTGGATTTAAAATCACATCACATGATGCTGATAGAGGATTTCAAGAAGGACATAAATAACTCCCTTAAAGAAATACAAGAGAATATGAGTCAACAAGTAGAAGCCCTTAAAAAGGAAACACAAAAATCCCCTAAAGAAATACAGGAGAACATGGGTCTACAGGTAGAAGCCCATAATGAGAAAAGACAAAAATCACTTAAAGAAATACAAGAGAACATGGATCAACAGGCAGAAGCCCTTAAAGAGGAAACACAAAAATCCCATAAAGAATTACACGAAAACACAAACAAACAAGTGAAGGAACTGAACAAAATCATCCAGGATCTAAAAGTGGAAGTAGAAACAGTGAAGAAATAAAGAGAGAAAACTCAGGAGATAGAAAACATCATAGATGTAAGCATCAACAACAGGATACAAGAGATAGAAGAAAGAATCTCAGGTTCTGAAGATACCATAGAAAACATTGACTTCACAGTCAAAGAGAATGAAAATGCAAAAAGCTTGTAACCCAAAACATCCAGGAAGTCCAGGACATAATAAGAAGACCAAACCTAAGGATTATAGGTATAGAAGAGAGCTAAGATTTACAACTTAAAGGGCCAGTAAATATCTTCAACAAAACTATAGAAGAAATCTTCCCTAACCTAAAGAGAGAGATGCCCATGAACATACAAGAAGCCTATAGAACACCAAACAGACTGGACCAGACCAGAAAGTCCTCCTGTAACATAATAATCAAAACACCAAATGCACTAAACAAAGAAAGAATATTAAAAGCAGTAACGGAAAAAGGGCAAGAAAATTATAAAGGCAGACCTATCAGAATTACACCAGACTCCTCACCAGAGACCATGAAAGCAAAAAGATCCTGGGCAGATCTCATACAGACCCTAAGAGAACACAAATGCCAGCCCAGACTACTATACCCATCAAAACTCTCAATCATCATAAATGGAGAAACCAAGATATTCCATGTTAAAACCAAATTGACACAATAATCTTTCCACAAGTCCAGCCCTACAACGGGTAGTAGATGGAAAACGCCAATATAAGGAGGGGAACTACACCCTAGAAAAAGCAAGATAGTAATCTTCTTTCAACAAACACAAAAGAAGATCACAACACAAACATAAAAATAACACCAAAAATAACAGGAAGCAACAATCACTATTACTTAATATCTCTTAACTTCAATGGACTCAATTCCCCAATAAAACAACATAGACTACCAGAAATATTTTTCATGTAAATCTTCAATTTTATCAGAAAATGTTTGTAATTTCTCTTTCAATTAATTTAGCAATGTTTTTATGTCTATCATTTTATCTGCATTATTTTTCATGATAATCTTTAATTTTAATGTTTTTCTATATATTTCTTCTATTTTATCAGAAATGTTTTCAATGTAAATCTCTGATTTTATCACAAAATATTTTTAATTCCATCTTCAATTAATTTAGAAAGGTTTTTTATATCTACCATTTAATCTGTATAATTTTCCATGAAATAGTCAATTTTAATGTGTTTGTCTATGTATTTCTTGAATTTTATCAGAAATATTTTCAACGTAAATCTTCAATTTTACTGCAAATGTTTATAATTCCACATTCAACCAATTTAGAATTATTTTTAGGCCTATCATATTATCTATACAATTTCCATGATAATCTTCAATTTTAACATACTTTTTATATATTTCTGCAATTCCATCAGAAATATTGTCCATGTAAATCTTCAATTTTACCTGTACATGTTTATAATTCCATGTTCAATCAATTTAGAATTATTTTTATGCCTATCATTATATCTGTATAATTTCCATGATAATCTTCAAATATAAAATGTTTTTTTACATATTTCTTCAATTCTATAAGAAATATTTTCCATGTAAATCTTCAAGTTTATCAGAAAATGTTTATAATTCCACTTTCAATCAACTTAGGATTATTTGTATGGCTATCATTTTATCTGTATAATTGTCATGATAATATTCAATTTTATCATGTTTTTCTATATATTTCTTCAATTTTATCAGAAATGTTTCCATGTAAATCTGCAAGTTTATCAGGAAATGCTTAATTCCACTTTCAATCAACTTAGGAGTACTTTTATGCTTATAATTTTTATATCTATATGAATTTTCTCATGATAATCTTCAATTTTAACATGTTTTTCTATATTTTTCTACAATTTCATCAGAAATACTTTTCATGTAAATCTTCAATTCTAATATAAAATGTTTCTATTTCATTTTCAATTAATTTAACAAAGTTTTTATGTCTACCACTTTACTCTTTAATTTTCCTTGAAAATTGTCAATTTTAATGTGTTTTTCTATGTATTTCTTCTTTTTTATAAGAAATATTTTCCATGTAAATCTTCATTTTTATTATAAAATGTTTTTACTTCCTTTTACTTCCTTTTTCAATAAAAAAAAAATAGAAGCGGTAATTGAAATTCTCCCAACCAAAAGGGCACAGGACCAGATGGTTTTAGTGCAGAATTCAATAAGACCTTCAAAGAAGACCTAACACCAATACTTTTCAAACTGTTTCACAAAATTGAAACAGAAGGAACACTACCCAACTTATTCTATGAAGCCACAATTATGCTGATACCTAAACCACACAAAGAGTCAGCAAAGAAAGAGAACTTCACACCAATTTCCCTTATTAATGTCAATGCAGGGCGACCCTTATTCGGGGATCGACCGCACTGAGGAGACAGGTACCCAGGTTCCCCCCCAATATAACATCGCTTGGGTCACGGCTTGTTGGGGCTTCCATCTGCTCCCAAGAACAGGTCAGCGCTGTGGTTGTCTGGATGCCAGCTCTGCTGTGGGCAATCCCCCCTGCAGGGTGACGTGCGCTACCCGGAGAGTGCAGACTGCACTCCGCCATCTTTGCTCCAGTGTCCAGGAAGTTGGGACCACCAGGCTCAGAGACAGACAGGTATAATAACGCTTGGGTCTCAGGCAGCTTGTGTGTAACCTGCTCCAAGAGCTAGGCAGGTCTGCATAAATCAACGCGCCAGCCCTGCTGTGGGACTTCTGCCCTACAGAGGGACGCCCCTCCCCCCCCCCCCCCCCCGCCGTGGGAGAGATCACACTCCCCTGCACAGGGCGAGAGACTACCAGCCTCCCATTGGCGATCTCTGCTCCGGGAATTCACTACGCTGAGCCTTTGGATGTGCAGGGATTCCCCAATATAACATCACTTGGGGCAAGGCACATCAGGCCTCCAAAGTCACTCAGGAGCAGGGCAGGCCCCAGAAATCAGTGCCAGGGGAATCCCGGTAATCCACGGGGGCCAGAAATAGCTTTGCAGGCTCACAGGAGGTCCAACCAACAGCCAGTGATAGCAGGACCAACTAACACCAGAGGTAACCAGATGGCAAAAAGCAAACTTAGGAACGTTACTAACAGAAATCAATGTAATATGGCACCATCCGAACCCAACTCTCCAACAGCAGCAAGTCCTGGATACCCCACCACACCCGAAAGACAAGATCTGGATTTAAAATCACTTCTCATGATGCTATTAGAGGATCACAAGAAGGACACAAATAAATCAAATAAAGAATTACAGGAGACCATGAATCAACGGTTAGAAGCCCTTACAAAGGAAACACAAAAACCGCTTAGAGAAATGCACGAGAACATGGATCAAAAGATGGAGGCCCACAAGGAGACAACACAAAAATCGTTTAAAGAAATGAATCAACGGGTAGATGCACTTTCAAAGGAATCACAAAAATTGCATAAAGAAATGCAGAAGGATATGGGTAAACAGATGGATGCCCATAGGGAGGCAACACAAAAAATGCTTAAAGAAATGAATCAACGGATAGATGCCCTTACAGAGGAAACATGAGATCTGCTTAAAGAAATTCAGGAGACGATGGATCAACAGATGGAATCCCATGAGAAGGAAACACAAAAATCGCTCAGAGAAATGCAGGAGAACTTGAGTCAACAGGCAGAAATCCTGAAAGAGGAAACGCAAAAATACCTTAAAGAAATACAGGAAAATACAAACAAGTGAAGGATCTCAGCAAATCCATCCAGGATCTGAAAAAGGAAGTAGAAACAACTAAGAAATCACAAAGTGAGACAACTTTGGAGATAGAAAACCTTGGGAAGAAATCAGGAGTCATAGATGCAAACATCAACAATAGAATACAAGAGATGGAAGGAAGAATCTCAGGTGCTAGAGATACCATAGGAAGCATCGACTCAACAGTCAAAGAAAATGCAAAATGCAAAAAACTTGTAACCTGAAACACCCAGGAAATCCAGGACACAATGAGAAGACCAAACCTAAAGATTATAGGTATAGATGAGAGTGAAGATTTGCAACTTAAAGGGCCAGTAAACATCTTCAACAAAATTATGGAGGAAAACTTCCCTAATCTAAAGAGAGAGATGCCAATGAACGTACAAGAAGCCTACAGAAATCCAAACAGACTGGACCAGAACAGAAATACCTCCCGTCACATAATAATCAAAATATCAAATGTGTTAAACAAAGAAAGAATATTAAAAGCAGTAAGAGAAAAGGGCCAAGTAACATACAAAGGAAGACCTATCCGAATCACATCAGACTTCTCTGCAGAGATTATGAAAGCCAGAAGATCCTGGGCAGATCTCATGCAGACAATAAGAGAACACAAATGCCGGCCTAGACGACTATACCCAGCAAAATTCTCAATCACCATAGATGGAGAGGCCAAGATATTCCACGATAAAACCAAATATTCACAATGTCTTTCGACAAACCTAGCCCTGCAAAGGATAATAGGTGGAAACCGCCAATACAAGGAGAGAAACAACACCCTGGAAAAAACAAGATAATAAACTTCTTGCATCAAACCCAAAAGTAGATAACCACTCAAACATAAAGATAGCATCAAGAATAGCAGGTGGCAAGAATCACTATTCCTTAATCTCTCCTAATATCAATGGTCTCAATTCCACAATAAAAAGACATAGACTAACTGACTGGATATGTAAACAGGACCCAGCATTTTGCTGCATGCAGGAAACGCACCTCAGTGTCAAAGACAAACACTACCTCAGAGTAAAAGGCTGGAAAACAATTTTACAAGCAAATGGTCCCAAGAAACGAGCGGGAGTAGCCATCCTAATATCAGATAAAATTGACTATGAACCTAAAGTCATCAAAAAAGACACAGAAGGACACTACATACTGATCAAGGGAAAAATCTACCAAGAAGAACTCTCAATTCTGAATATCTATGCTCCAAATGCAAGGGCAACCTCATTCGTAAAAGAAACTTTACTAAAGCTCAAAGCACACATCGCACCTCACACAATAATAGTGGGTGACTTCAACACCCCGCTCTCTGAAATGGATCATTCAGGAAAGCAGAAACTAAACAGGGACACAGTGAATCTAACTGAAGCCTTGGACCAAATGGAACTAACAGATATATACAGAACATTTCATCCTAGAGCTAAAGAATACACCTTCTTCTCAGCACCTCATGGTACCTTCTCCAAAATCAACCATATAATTGGTCACAAATCAGAACTCAACAGATATAAGAAGATAGAACTAATCCCATGCCTCCTATCAGATCACTATGGAATAAGGGTGGTCTTCAATGGCAACAAAAAAAACAGAAAACCCACATACACATGGAGGCTGAACAATGCTCTACTCAATGATAACTTGGTCAAGGTGGAAATAAAGAAAGAAATAAAAGACTTCTTGAAATTTAATGAAAATGAAGGCACAATATATCCTAATTTATGGGACAGAATGAAAGCAGTGCTATGAGGAAAATTCATAGCCCTGAGTGCTGCCAAAAAGAAACGGGAGACAGCATACACTAGCAACTTAATGGCACACCTGAAAGCCCTGGAACAAAAAAAAGCAAATACACCCAAGAGGAGTAGAAGGCAGGAAATCATCAAACTCAGGGCTGAAATCAATCAAGTAGAAACAAATAAAACCATACAAAGAATCAACAAAACTAGGAGTTGGCTCTTTGAGAAAATCAACAAGATAGATAAGCCCTTAGCCAGAATAACCAGAGGGCACAGAGTCAGTATCCAAATTAATAAAATCAGAAACGAAAAGGGAGAGATAACAACAGAAACTGAGGAAATTCAAAAAATCATCAGATCCTACTACAAAAGCCTGTATTCAACACAACTAGAAAATCTGGAGGAAATGGACAATTTCCTTGACAGATACCAAATACCAAAATTAAATCAGGATCAAATAGACCATCTAAACCATCCTATAACCCCTGAAGAAATAGAAGTCGTCATTGGAAGTCTTCCAACCAAAAAAGCACAGGTCCAGATGGTTTTAGTGCAGAATTCTATCAGACCATCAAAGAAGACCTAACACCAATACTCTTCAAACTATTCCACAAAATAGAAACAGAAGGAACACTACCCAACTCGTTCTATGAAGCCACAATTACACTAATAACAAAAGCACACAAAGATCCAACAAAGAAAGAGAATCTCAGGCCAATCTTTCTTATGAATATCGATGCAAAAATACTCAATAAAATTCTTGCCAACTGAATCCAAGAACACAACAAAACGATCATTCACCACGATCAAGTAGGCTTCATTCCAGGGATGCAGGGATGGTTCAATATAAGGAAATCTATCAATGTAATCCACTATATAAACAATCTCAGAGAAACAAACCGCATGGTCATCTCATTGGATGCTGAGAAAGCATTTGACAAAATTCAGCATCCTTTCATGCTAAAGGTCTTGGAAAGATCAGGCATTCGAGGCCCATATCTAAACATAGTAAAAGCAATTTACAGCAAACCAGTAGCCAACATCAATCTAAATGGAGAGAATCTTGAAACAATACCATTAAAATCAGGGACTAGACAAGGATGCCCTCTCTCTCCATATCTTTTCAATATAGTACTTGAAGTTCTAGCTAGAGCAATTAGACAAAAAAAGGAGGTCAAAGGGATACAAACTGGAAAGGAAGAAGTCAAACTATCACTATTTGCAGACAATATGATAGTATACTTAAGCGTCCCAAAGAACTCCACCAGAGAACTCCTACAGCTGATAAACAACTTCAGAAAAGTGGCCGGATATAAAATCAACTCAAGCAAGTCAGTAGCCTTCCTATACTCAAAGGATAAGCAGGCTGAGAAAGAAGTAAGAGAAATAATACCCTTCACGATAGCCACAAACCATATAAAGTATCTTGGTCTGACTCTAACCAAACAAGTGAAAGATCTGTATGACAAGAACTTCAAGTCTCTGAAGAAAGAAATTGAAGAAGACCTCAGAAGATGGAAAAATCTGCCATGCTCAGGGGTTGGCAGGATTAATATAGTCAAAATGACCATCTTGCCAAAAGCAATATACAGATTCAATGCAATCCCCATCAAAATCCCAACTCAATTCTTCATAGAGTTAGAAAGAGCAATTCAAAAATTCATCTGGAATAACAGAAATCCCAGGATAGCTAAAACTATTCTCAAGAGTAAAAGAACCTCTGGGGGAATCAGTATCCCGGACCTCAAGCTGTACTACAGAGCAATAGTGTTAAAAACCGCATGGTATTTGTACAGTG
The DNA here is from genome assembly GCA_036184385.1 of Tokudaia muenninki. Classification (NCBI taxonomy): domain Eukaryota; kingdom Metazoa; phylum Chordata; class Mammalia; order Rodentia; family Muridae; genus Tokudaia; species Tokudaia muenninki. Next base: position 15,326,286 of record BTHS01000022.1, read on the forward strand.
ATAGGCATGTAGATCAGTGGAACAGAATTGAAGACCCAGAAATGAAACCACACTCCTATGGTCACTTGATCTTTGACAAAGGAGCTAAAACCATCCAGTGGAAAAAAGATAGCCTTTTCAACAAATGGTGCTGGTTCAACTGGAGGTCAACATGCAGAAGAATGCAAATTGACCCATTCTTATCTCCTTGCACTAAGCTCAATTCCAAGTGGATCAAGAACCTCCACATAAAACCAGACCCACTGAAACTAATAGAAAGGAAACTAGGGAAGAACCTTGAACATATGGGAACAGGGGAGAATTTCCTGAACAGAACTCCAATAGCTTATGCTCTAAGATCAAGAATTGACAAATGGGACCTCATTAAATTACAAAGTTTTTGCAAGTCAAAAGACACTGTCAAAAAGACAAAGCGGCAACCAACTAACTGGGAAATGATCTTTACCAACCCTACATTCGACAGAGGGCTAATATCCAATATATACAAAGAACTCAAGAAGTTAAACTCCGGAGAGCCAAGTAACCCTATTAAAAAATGGGGTACAGAGCTAAACAAAGAGTTCTCACCTGAAGAATATCTAATGGCTGAGAAGCACCTAAAGAGATGTTCATCATTCTTAGTCATTAGGGAAATGCAAATCAAAACAACCCTGAGATTCCATCTCACACCAGTCAGAATGGCTAAGATCAAAAACACAGGAGACAGCAGTTGTTAGTGAGGATGTGGAGAAAGAGGAACACTCCTCCACTGCTGGTGGGATTGCAAGCTGGTACAACCACTCTGGAAAGCAGTCTGGCGGTTCCTCAGAAAACTGGGCATGACACTCCTGGAGGATCCGGTTATACCACTCCTGGGCATATACCCAGAGGCTTTACCTGCATACAATAAGGACACATGCTCCACTATGTTCATTGCAGCCTTATCTATAATAGCCAGAAGTTGGAAAGAACCCAGATGTCCCTCAATGGAGGAATGGATTCAGAAGATGTGGTATATTTACACAATGGAATACTACTCTGCAATTAAAAACAATGAACTCACGAAATTCCTAGGCAAATGGTCAGAACTTGAAAATATCATCCTTAGTGAGGTAACCCAATCACAAAAGAACACACTTGGTATGCAGTCACTGATAAGGGGGTATTAACCCAGAATCTCGGAATACCCTAGACACAATTTGCATATCAATAGATTTCCAAGAAGATGGAAGGAGAGACCCCTGGTCCTGGAAAGACTGGATGTAGTGGAATGCCAGGACAGAGAAACGAGTGTGGATTGAATGGGGAAAAGATGGAGGGAAGGGGGCTTATGGGACTTTCGGGGAGGGAGGAAACAGGAAAGGGGAAATGATTTTGAATGTAAATAAAAAAACTTAGAAAAACAAAATAAAAAAAAGAAAAATGAAAAAAATATCAATGCAAAAATATTCAAAAAATTTTTGCCAATCAAATCCAAGAACACATCAAAACAATCTACAGATTGTTTGAGCACACCAAAAGCAATCTACAGATCAATGCAATCCCCAACAAAATTCACCACAATCAAGTAGGCTTCATTCCAGGGATGCAGGGATGGTTCAATATATAGAAATCCATCAATATAATCCACTACATAAACAAACTCAAAGAAAAAAAGCACATGGCCTTTTCATTAGATGCTGAAAATCCATTTGACAAAATTCAGCATCTTTTCATGTTTAAAGTCTTGTAAAGATCAGGAATTGAAGGCCCATATCTATACATAGTAAAAGCAATATAGAGCAAACCAGTAGCCAACATCAAACTAAGTAGAGAGAAACTTGAAGCAATCCCACCGAAATCAGGGACTAGACAAATATACCCTCTCTCTCCTTATCTATTCAATAAAGTACTTGAATTTCTAGAGCAATTAGACAATAAAAGCTGGTCAAAGGAATATAAATTGGAAAGGAAGAAATGAAATTATCACTATGTGCAGATGATAGGATAGTATATTAAGTGAACCAAAGAACTCTACCAGAGAACTCCTACAGCTGATAAAAAACTTCAGCAAAGTGGTTGGATATAAAATTAACTCAAACAAATCAGTAGCCTTACTATTCTCAAAGGATAATCAGGCTGAGAAAGAAAATAGAGAAACAACCTCCTACACAATAGTCACAAACAATATAAAGTATCTTGGTGTGGCTTTAACCAAACAAGTGTAAGATCTATATGACAAGATGTTCAAGTCTCTGAAGAAAGAAATTGAAGAAGACCTCAGAAGATGGAAAGATCTTCCATGCTCATGGATTGGCAGGATTGATAAGGTAAAAATGGCCACCTTGTGAAAAGCAATCTACAGATTCAATGCAATCCCCATCAAAATCCCAACTCAATTCTTCATAGTGGAAAGAGCAATTCTAAAATTCATCTGAAATAACAAAAACAACCAGGATAGCTAAAACTATTTTCAACAGTAAAAGAAATTATGGAGGAATCATTATCCCGGACCTCAAGCAGTACTACAGAGAAATAGTGTTAAAAATTGCATGGTATTGGTACAGTGACAGACATGCAGATCAATGGAACAGAATTGAAGACCCAGAAATGAATCCACACTCCTATGGTCACTTGATCTTTGACAAAGGAGCTAAAACCATCCAGTAGAAAAAAAATAGCCTTTTCAACAAAGTGTGCTGTTTCAACTGACGGCTAGCATGCGGAAGAATACAAATTGATTCATTCTTATCTCCTTGTACAAAACTCAAGTCCAAGTGGATCAAGAACCTCCACATAAAACCAGAAACACTGAAAGTAATAGAAAAGATACTGGGGAAGAGCCTTGAACATGTGGACACAGGGGAAAACTTCCTGAACAGAACACTAATAGCTTATGCTCTAAGATGAAGAATTGACAAATGAGACCTCATAAAGTTACAAAGTTTTTGTAAAGCAAAGTACACTGTCAATAGGACAAAATTGCAACCAACAAATTGAGAAAAGATCTTTACCAACCCTACAAGAGGTCTAATATCCAATATATACAAATAACTCAAGAAGTTCCACTCCAGAGAACCAAATAACCCTATTAAACAATAGGGTACAGAGCTAAGAAAAAAAAGAATTTTTACCTGAGGAATATTTAATGGCTGAGAAGCACCTAAAGAAATGTTCAACATCCTTAGTCATCAGGGAAGTGCAAATCAAAACAACTCTGAGATTCTACCTCAATCCAGTCAGAATGGCTAAGATCAAAAAATCAGAGGACAGCAGATGCTGGAGAGGATGTGAAGAAAGAGGAACACTCCTCCACTGCTGGTGGGATTGCAAGCTGGTACAACCACTCTGAAAATCATTTTGATGGTTCCTCAGAAAACTGGGCATAATGCTACTGGAGGACTCTGTTACACCACTCCTAGGCATATACCCAGAAGATTCCCCAGCATGTAATAAGGACACATGCTCCACTATGTTCACAGCAGCCCTATTTATGATAGCCAGAAGATGGAAAGAACCCAGATGTCCCTCAACAGAGGAATTGGTACAGAATATGTGTTATGTATATACAATGGAGTAATACTCAGCTATTAAAACAATGAATTCCTCTGGAAAACAGTATGGCGGTTCCTTAGAAAACTGGGCATGATACTCCCAGAGGATCCAGCTATACCACTCCTGGGCATATACCCAGAGGCTTTACCTGCATGCAATAAGGACACATGCTCCACTATGTTCATAGCAGCCTTATTTATAATAGCCAGAAGCTGGAAAGAACCCAGATATCCCTCAACGGAGGAATGGATTCAGAAGATGTGGTATATTTACACAATGGAATACTACTCTGCAATTAAAAACAATGAACTCATGAAATTCTTAGGCAAATGGTCAGAACTTGAAAATATCATCCTAAGTGAGGTAACCCAATCACAAAAGAACACACATGGTATGCAGTCACTGATAAGGGGGTATTAACCCAGAATCTTGGAATACCCTAGACACAATTCACATATCAATAGATTTCCAAGAAGATGGAAGGAGAGACCCGGTCCTGGAAAGACTGGATGTAGAGGAATGCCAGGACAGAGAAGCGAGAGGGGATTGAATGGGGAAAAGAGGGAGGGAAGGGGGCTTATGGGACTTTCGGGGAGGGAGGAAATGGGAAAGGGGAAATGATTTGGAATGTAAAAAAAAAAAAAACTTAGAAAATTAAAAAAAATAACAATGAATTCAGGAAATTCTTAGGCAAATGGGTGGAAATGTAAAAGATCATCCTGAGTGAGGTAACCCAATCACAAAAGAACACACATGGTATGCACTCACTCATATGTGGATATTAGTCCAGAAGCCTAGAATACCCAAGACATAATTCACATAACAAATGATACCCAAGAAGAAGGAAGAACAAAGTATGGATACTCTGGTCCTTCTTAGAAAGGGAAACAAAATAACCACAGAAGGAGATACAAAGTGTGGAGCAGAGTCTGAGGGAAAGACTATCCAGAGACTCCCCCACCTAGGGATCCATCCCATATACAGTTACAAAACCCAGACACTATTGTGGATGCCCACGAGTGCTTGCTGAGAGGAGCCGGATATAGCTGTCTGTTGTCTGGGAGATTCTCCTAGTACATGACAAACACAGAGGTGTACACTCTCAACCATCCATTGAAATGAGCACATGGTCCCCAATGGAGGAGCTAGAGAAAGGACCCAAGGAGCTGAAGGGGTTTGCAGCACCATAGGAAGAACAACAATATGAGTCACTCAGTACTCCCAGAGCTCCCAGGGACAAAACCATCAACCAAAGGGTACACTTGGAGTTACCCATGCTTCCAGACTCATGGGCAGCAGAGGATGGCCTTGTTGCACATCAAAGCGAGGAGATGCCCTTAGTCCTGTGAAGACTGGATGCTGCATTGTAGGGGAATAGCAGGACAGGGAAGTGGGGGAGGGTTGATTGGGGAACATGGGGTGGGAAGATGGCTTATGGGATTTTTGGGAGGGGGGGACCAGGAAAGGGGACAACATTTGAAATGTAAATAAAGATTATTTCTAATAAAAAAACTGTCTTGAAATAATTGTTTTTAAAACAACAAGGAAAATAATCATGATAAAGACACTAATTTTGATATATACTCCATATGGAAAGCTATCATTTTGGACGTAAAATTTAAAAGTCATGGTTAAAATAAAAATTATAGTAATAAGTAAAAACCTTTTTTTAGCTTAGATTTTACCATAAGGAAAGAACAAGATTTAGTAAATGTACTAGTGGAATTACATGGCACTGTTTTAGAGTTTTTAAACGTGTGTGTGTGTGTAAAATATGACTAAGAAGAACAATGTATGATTGTAGTTATATGAATGACAGAAATGACTACCAGGAACATTAAGAAGCACTTGGGAGCACTTTGTTGTTAGATATAAGCACTAGATATTATGTGATATTGTCCTATTTTTTGGTGGGCTTAGGTTCAGGGAGCCCAGCAAATCAATTTTAAAAGCATTATAATGAATATAATGAGTGTAAGTACTGATCACATGAGGTTCATTAAAACCAATATAGTCTAAAATACAAGAGGTACAAAGAAACAAAAATAAATGAAATGAATAGAAGTTGATATTAAATACGATTCATATAGGGCCAATTATATTAAAATTCTCCTTAAATGGTGATTGTTCCCTTTTTCCTCTTACAGACATGAAAATTTAGAGTGACTTACAAAACATGTCTATAATTTTATGCGGGATGCTCATACTCATATTCAATTCAAAGACTCAAAAGGGGATGGAGAGAGGTTTACATTGCTGATGTTAATCCTCCAAAAATGACACAGCAGCTATATCAGAGCAAGGAAAAATGACTAGGGCTAAAGCAAGGCACTGCACTGAGTGAAGCAAATATCAGAGCCAGGAGAAATGACTAGGGCTAAAGCAAGGCACTGCACTGAGACTAATAGGTCAATTCTCCAAGTGGCTATGACAATTCATGTGTTTGTCCCTATCTGGAAACTGTTATGGAAATGTCCATAGTGGTAATGGTAGATTTCAGCATTCTTTTACTACTAACTAATAAATCAAGAGAGCAGATGACCAGAAAAGTGACAGGTAATATGAAGAGCATCACTAGTCATCTTAATCTGCATGATAATCATAAAATATACCATATCCAACCACTTCTCTCAAGGAAACAAGCTCTATTTACAACCAGAACTCATCCTTGGACACAAGACACATAATAACAAATATAGCAAACCAAAACTATCTTAGTCATTTTTCTATTGTTATGACAAAACATTATGACCAGGGAAACTTGCAAAAGATAGCATTTAATTGTGCTTGTGATTTTAGAGGGTTAAAGTGATGCATCCTCCAACAAATCAGTACCTCCTAATTCTTTCCAAACAGCGCTATAGACTGAAAACCAATTATTCAAACATCTAGCCGTTGGGGGCTATTTTCATTCAACAGTCGCAGAAGCCATGAAAAGGACAGTTCAAACCAAATTTTTAGGACATTATTAAGGATAGGAAGGATATGAGAATAGATTACATAATGCTTCAAAATAAACTTTCTTACGCACACACACATACACATACACACACACACATACACACATACAAAACTCTTTACTAAATAGAATGAGGAACATGAGTCTAAAGAACATTAGACCATGCACATATGCACATACATGTTTATATATAATATACATTTATATGATATAATATTTATAAATATGAATTTATAAATATAAAATATTTATGTATAGAACATGTGATATATATAATGTGTGTATGTGTATGTGTGTATAATGTGTGTGTGTGTGTGCATGTGTATGTTAAGTAATAAGAGAATTAAATGTATGGTAGATGGGGAGTGGCAGAATTCTCACCTTTGGTGTGAGGAATGGATAACAAAAAGACCAAGGCAAACATTCTCCACATCATAATGGAATAATGTCAGAAAGAATGACTTTAATGTATCTGAAGCTTGTTAGAGATACTCATGTTAACATTTACTAAAAGTTCTAACAATGTGTGTGTATATGGGTTAGTATACATATTTGGTTCCTTATTCTTTCTAGTGTGATGGACTAATAAAGGCTGTACCAAGTAAGAATAAAATTATCTAATGTGGTGACTGCTACTATACCATTTTGTTGTAAGGAAATAGAACTGTAGGAAAGGCTATCTTGTCTGAAGAACTAAAATATATGCAATGTGAAGCAAAAGAGAAAATAGTGAATGATTAGATTTTAACTTAAAATAAACATCTATCATGACCTCATCACACAGTTGAAGGAAACCATAAATAGAGAAGCAGAGATCCATTTTTTAGGCAGAACAGTTTCCAGTAAGTCAGAGAAATGACTCAGAAGTTAAAAGGTAAAAGTGGATTTTTTGTTTGTTTTTTTTTTGTTGTTGTTGTTGTTGTTGTTGTTGTTGCCACAAAAGCCTGATGACCTGAGTTTGAACCCCAAAACACATGTGAAAAGCCAAATGAGGTACTAAGCATTTGAAATTGTAACACTCCTGACACAAGAAGGGAAGCAGAAACACAATAGCCAGGAAGGTCATGGGGCAGCTAGTCTGGAACACACAATCTGTCAACAGAAACAATAAGGAAGATCCTGCCTTGGACATACGGTGGGAAGAAAGAACCCACCTCTAAAACTTTCTCCTCCGACCTTTTTCATGAAGGCCAGAACCTGTGAGGTGAGTCTTGGGAAAAGAATGGCTTTTATCTATGAGGGGGGAGGGGGATCCTCCACTAGATTCTTCCAGGTAATTATATAGGGCACCTGGTCCAGGGACCAGAGGTATTCTGGCCTAATGACTCTCTCCTCTACTGCTTTGGTCACCTGCAAGTTGAAGGTCCCTATGGGTGGGTCATTCAGAGAAGCAGAGAGTAACTGACTTGCCTTTCAGTCTGTCCAATATCCAAAATATGTCATCAGTCTGAGTCAGTCTAAGTCCAAGAACACAGAAAGATACCATACTAATGAACACAGACAAAAACAATTACCACACAGACAGCTTGACCCTGCCACGCCTGGGTGTCCAAGTCCAAGAACACAGCTTGGTAAGAATAGATCATAACTTGATAAAATGATATAAAAATGGGGACAATCCCATCCCATGAGAATCAACTTAACACTTTGATTACATGTTATTTAGTCATGGTCCTTCTATTATATTTTATGCATTGTATGGTAAGTATCTGTGGGAGATGTGGCTGTGGGTGCACATGTATGCAGAGATCAGAGGACAACTTGTGAAAGTTTGCTCTATCCTGTGGGTTCTCAGACTGGAAATGCCTTCACTGGCTGAAATATCTCCTTGGCCCTTGTTACAATTTTATTTACTTACTTCTTATGCATGTGTGCATGTGTATGGATGCCTGCATGTCGTTATGTGCATATGATGATCAGAGGACAACTTGTAGGAATTATTCTCTTTCCACTATGTTGGTCCTAAGACAACGAACTCAGGTTGCCAGACTTGGCAGCATTTGATGAGCTTGTGAGCATTAATTTTGAAATCAAAGAAAGTACATTTATATTAAAATGTACTTAATTAGGAGGAAAATTACTAGTGGTAGAAAGAAAGCATTACCAAAATGAATTAATCTTGCAGAAAGATATTGAAAAATTTCCTGGCTTCTCCCATTCACTCTTTCCAACTGGTACCCCCAGGTGTCCCCTTGTTTCCAAAAGCCTTCATCTCTTGCCATGTCACACTGTTTTTGGTTGACTCTAGATAAGTATGAGTTCATTGGAGGTACTAATAATTTGTCATAAACTCAGAGCCCAGTGCATAGTACAGCACACATTTAGAGATGGCTGCTTTTGGAGAGCAGAGGCAGCTTTGATAGGCTGTTTCTATGGAGTCAATTAAAGGGTCTTTACACCATTTTAATAATCAGTCACTCATACTGTTACAGACCTTGAACCTTCTCAGCAGCTGCAAAGGAAATGAATAATGGTGGGCATTGAATCAACAACCTTCATGTGCTACGGTGAGAATAAGGAACACAGACAGTTTCGAGACATGGGTGAAAGTGATTTGGGACCTTCCCATGGCCTGTTTGGGTGCTGGTCCCACCTGCCCATGGTGCCATTTCTCCAAGCAGTAGAGCTTGGAAGCCACAGGACAGGAAAGAGCCAGAAAGTATGAGGAAAGCACATAGCAGAAGCATTTGACAGATGATCCAGAACCTCAAAATCAGCTGGTGTCATTACCACTGAGGAACACTTGGTGTCAGTGTCCCATGTGCATCTCCTATCACTAGTCCTTGAGCTTAGCAAGAGTGCTTGGAGAGGCACTCATTGCTCTCTGTGGACCAGGGTCCAGTTCCCATCACCCACATGGTGATTTATAGCTGCCTGTAACTCTAGTTGAAGGGCATCTGACACCCACTTCTAAACTCCATGGGCAGTAATCATACATGTGATTCATATACATGCATGCAGTCGAAACACTCATACACATAAAATAAAATAAATAAATCCTTTTTAAATATTAGGGAAACCTTCAAGATGATGTTTTCATTTCCAATTTTTAAAAATTCTTGTATTCTCGAATCAAATTTATTCTAATTCTTAAGGATGCATTGTAAAGGGTAGTCAAGGGAACTGGAGGAAAATAGAGAATATTCTTTGATGATTGTCTTAGTTAGGGCTTTATAGCTGTGAGCAGACATCATGACCAAGGCAAGTCTTATAATAACAGCATTTAACTGGGGCTGGATTACAGGTTCAGAGGTTCAGTCCATCATCATCTAGGTGGGACCATGGCAGAACCTAGGCAGGCATGATGCAGGCAGAGCTGAGAGTTCCACATCTTCATCTGAAGGCTGCTAACAGAATGCTGACTTCTAGGCAGCTAGGATGAGGGTCTTAAAGCCCACTGCCACAGTGACACACCTACTCCAACAGGGCCACACCTTCTAATAGGCCAAGCATATACAAACCATAACATTGATATTAAGCAAAGAGACACCTACAAGGTTATCAGCAATAGAGAAAGAAAGGTAGTTGTTTCTGCTTCAAATCCTTGAGGAAACATGACAGGTGGGAGCTCTCTACCTATCCCATGATCAAAAACTAAGCACTCCTATGTGTATGAATATAACTACAAAAGAATTTGAAACACTGATTTCATTCTCCGATTCTTCACAGCTTACTCTTTCTCCAGCCAGTCTTGAACCTATCACTATCATGTCTCTCTAATGAGAATAAGTTCCACAATATTCCCATGAAAGTTCCTACTAAGAGTATATCTGAGGTTATTGCGAGTACTTTAGTGGAATAAGTATTTTTGCAACAAATGAACAAAAAAAAAAAAAACCCAAAAAGTCCAAAACAAACGAACGAAAAAGGCCTTAGCTATTAGATAGCTAGGTTCACAAGAGAGGCTTGCTTGGATAAATTACTTTCTTTTGTTATTTTTGGTTTTGTGTGTGTATGTGTGTGTGTGTGTGTGTGTGTGTGTATCATAATCTGGGCAAAAAGTGCAAATGGATGACCATTCCTTCTTTAGATTCCCATGCACTAGTGAATGTCTTATTATCTAGGAAATTGAATCCATATCCCCAAAGATAGAAATGATGGCTGTAAACTAACAAGGAGAATTTTAGAGCAGCTAGATTATGAAAAAGCAGATATAAAGAAAGCATAGATATCAGAGAGCAAAGTTAAGTAGGATTCCTGAGAGGGGGAAAAACGATTGCCTCAGCTTAATGACTGCCCCTTGCTTCCAGGCAATGGGCTTGGGCACTAAGCTCTCAAATAGCTCTCAGCTTGTTTCCCATCCTGTCAATCTGTGCCATTGCTTTGAACTCTGGGCCCACTGAGGTTTGCCCTGTACAACAAACAGGAGCCCAAAAGTATCTGGCAGGGTTAGCATGTAAAAACAGTGAATTCTCAGACATTATCAACAACAGTCAGCCTTCACCTCAAAATCATCCCTCCATCTGGGGTTCTGGCATCTATGGGGAATTACCCTTGGTTACTGTCAAATCTATGGAGAGAATGGTCTGTTCTAGAAACCTGAATCAGGAACTGCAGCAAGGCTGTTTCACTAGGACTTTGCCAGGCACTCCTGCTAGGTGTTGTAAGCACTAGATTCACTGTTTTGCTGTCTGCCGCTTGCTATGCGCTCTTTTACTTCGATGCCTCACACAAGGGAAAGCACTCTACTCCACCTGGGCTTCTCAATCTGGAACTCTGTTGGATACTCTCAACCAATTAGCTGATAGATAATGCTATCTGCGACTTGCTATTTGTTATTTGACTTTTGCTTGCTGCATGCTTAATAAACATACTCATATAAAACCAAAAGAGCAACCATCATAGACCAGTCTCAAGACCAGTGGTTCTCAACCTGTAGGTCTCATCCCCTTTGGCAAATCTTTATGGTTCATAACAGGAGCAAAATTACAGGTATGAAGTAGCCATAAAAATAATTGTATGGTTGGAGTCATCATAATATTAGGAACTATATTAAAGGGTCACAGCATTAGGGAGGCTAAGAACCACTGCTCTAGATAGAATGGAATCATAGCTTGTCTGTGGGAAATCTTGGTTGTTGGATCTATTTGACATCAGCATATTTGGAAAAGTAGTTGTCTCTGCTTTTGCAGTGGAAACAAAGGCTCTACAAATTATTTTATTCAGGGTGACTATTGTTTCTGATAACTATCTGGTTTCTGAGTTTTATGGATCTGACATTCAACAAACTCCTCCTCATGTAGATGAGAAACACAAACCAACTTAATTATAGATGTGGTAATTTTAATAAGAACTGTTCCAATTGACTTATATATTTGAACACTTGATTCCCCAGCTGGTGGCACTGTCTGGATAGGCTATAGAACTATACATTTTCCAGGATGTAAAGCCTTGCTGGACGTGCTACACTACGGGATGGAAGACCATAAAAACTTACAACCTTGCCTCACTTCCAGTTTGCAGTATCTGCTTCCTATGTGAGCAGCAGAGGAGTACGTTCTCAGCTCCCTGCTCCTGCTCTCATGCCTTCTCTGCCATCATGAACATCTAACCGTCTGAAACCATATGCTAAAATGAATTCTTCCTTAAGTTGAACTTGACATGGTATTTTGTCACAGCAACAGAAAAGTAACTAATAAAATATTCATGATACATACACACTTACACACACACAAACACACAAACAAACAAACAAACAAATAGTGTACATGCTGGAAATAAACAAAAAAGAAATCATCAATGTGATTTAGCCAGCAATATATGATTTGATCATATGGTAGAAGGATGTTTTTATGACTAGGGGGGTGGTTGATCCATATGTTCACATTCTTTTCTGAATAACAAAACCACCCCAAACTTAGTACGTAAAAAATAGCCAACTCTAAGGATGGGATTTCAAAGTCAGCAAATCAGTGCTAGCCTTTCTGTGACCTCAGCTGGAAAAACCTGACTATGTCTGAAGGCTGGATCCAATAAAGGGGCAATCAATTCACTACCGTCCCTGCAGATATTAAGAGGACTGACCTTTGGAGGTCCATGATGCCCCTGGTAGGCTGCCCAGCACTCAGGCTCCACACTTGATGACTCAGGCTCTAAGGAGCACTTTTTGTACACAAGGTAGATGTCACATCTCTTTCTTTGACCAACACATAGAACTCATGTTGAGTCATTTCCACCATACTCTATTGATTAGCAGTTGAGTCATAAGCCCTTTCAGATTCCAATGGCTAATTAAGCTGCATCTCCTGTCGTGGGATGTGAAACCTTGCATAATGGCATGAGGCATGAAGATAGTGCTATGGACAATTTTAGAAAATGTAGTTCTGTACTCTGGCTTTCAGATAGCTGGTTATGTGTCACTCAGTCTCACTCTACAGCAGCCACACAACTGGGAACATTGACATTATTAATAGGTAACAAATAGCTTATGTACAATTTCTGCAAGACTGAAGCCATATTTCAATATTTCAATACAGACAATCTCTGTACAATCTCTGTGGTACATCGAGACCAGAGTGAATGCATACTGGAGGTTACAAAGGGAGTGTCATTTTCAGAAGGAATGCCTATATACATACACATAATTCAAAGTAGAAGGTTAATTTGTGGACTTTAGGTATTTCTACGGCTAGGAACATTGTGTTCAGAATTCTTTTCTTTATAGTAACTTTTGAGCTTCAAATCCAGGCACAACAATGCCAGAAAGAAAAAAGAAACGCCTTTCTGAAGTCTGGCTTCCTGAGAAGCAGAAAGATCTTTTTGTACAGTCGGCTACAAATCTTACTTCCAATGTTCTTCTTGTGAGCTTTCATAAAAATCTTGCTAAATATAGACACTCTATATTCCTTAAAAAAAAAAAGAATTCTGACTCTAAGAGATTCTATCTCTGTCTACAAGGGATGAAAAAATGAGAATTTTACATCCTAAATCAGAGGTGGGGAGTCAACAGCTTATATAAAACAATGATTTCTGAGATTGTAGACAAAGCCAATGAAAGTATGTGTTTGTAAAATATAGAAAGTAAGCATGCTGAACAACATGACTGCTTCTGCTTTCTTCAGTGAGGGGGAGCTGAGGCACAAACTGGTGGTCTCCCCAGGTGATGAAGGACACAGAAGGAATACTGCTAAGTTTTATCAAAGGGGATTCTGCCATGCTGTAAATGAGGAAGAAGTTGGAAAATGTTTGGTTAAGTTAGCTAAGTGAGGTACATACGAAAGCAATTGTGTTGGTTTGAATATGTATGTCCCCATAGACTCATGTGTTTAAATGATTGCTCCATAAGGGGTAGCACTATTAGGAGGGGTGGCCATGTTGGGGTAGTTGTGACCTTGTTGGAGGAAGTGTGTCACTGTGGGGACAGATTTTGAGGTCTCCTATGCTCACTCTATGCCCAGTGTGGCACATAGTTTCCTTTTGCTACCTGTGGATCAGGACGTAGAACTCTCAACTCCTCCATCACCATGTCTGCCTGCATGCTGCCATGCTTCCTGCCATGATGATAATGGACTGAACCTCTGAAACATAAGCCAGCTTCAATTAAATATTTTCCTTGATAAGAGTTGTAGTGGTCATGGTGTCTCTTCACAACAATAGAAACCCTAACTAAAACACAAATGCTTTATGTTTTAACTTAAATGTGGACTCTACACAGTAGATTTCATGGAAGCAATGGATAGAATGATAAGTACCAGAGAATTGGGTCAAGACTTAGAGGATGTTAGGCATAAGGCAAAATTTCAGTTATATAGCAGAAATAAGTCCAAAAAATCTGCTATGTGACTATGTTTAATAATATATTGCTTAATAATTTCTGAGAGAGTGGTTCTAGAGTAAATGGAAGATGTTAAGTTGACTCCATATGTCAAGATCCATGCTTGGATAACAAAGAGTAGTTTCTATTGCAGAGAGAAAAGGTGAAAAATCACAAGGCAATGGTGATAGGTGACCTGAAGGTAAAAAGAAATAAAACTCAGTAAATGGAGGGAGCATCAGAAGGCTCCTGCCACATGACACTTAAGTGGAGGAAGAAAAAGAAATAAAGAATCCTCATTCATATGTTAAGACAGAGACATGATAAAAAAAAGAAAGAATGGTGCACAGGATGAGCCTATAGTTTTCAGAAACCAGAAATTAATCTGGAGTTCTTAATGAGACAGTTAATCTTCTGGTATTGGTCAACAGTGGAGAGTAGATACATTTTGTCATGTGCCATGTCTGGAGGACTGTGGTCATGTGGCCATGGGACATCTTGAGGGACACTTATTCCTTAAAGAACTGAGAACAAAGAACTGTCCCAAGGCACGGATCCTAGAATCTACCTATCAGAGCCTCTAGGTGAGACATGGGCACAGGAAGGCAGGAATGGTTAGAGGTGGGATGGATTCAAACCCAGGCAACCACAGATTTAGACAGATGGTAAAGGTTGCTTGGTTTGTGGTTCTGCCCTTTTTGATAAAAAGCAGGTTAACCATAGCAGAGACCAATGACTCCAAACTAGTGGTTTAGTATTGTTCACGTTCTCCTCTCTGAGTGGTGCCATGTTTTAATGCCCCAAGACGTGTACTGCTCTCTTTTTAGACTCCAAAATAACAACAGAAGAGATTGCCATCACAACAGATATGCAAATAACAGCACAGAAACATGTAAAAACAAAGTACACAACTCCTCTAAAAGATCTAAATCTTTAATTATCAAATTTAATGACACAAATATTTTAAAATGACAGATGATGAACTCAAAACTTTATTTGTAAAACATATCAATGACTTCAAAGAGAATATGAACAAGCACATCCAATATATAAATAGGTTAAAACACAGTAAGAAGCAACTGGATATACACACAGAAAACAATCAGTTAGCTGCCTTCTTCCTACTATATCCAGAGATTAACTCAAAATGATTCAAATACTTAATAGAGGGAAATGTGATAAATAATTCACCAAAAAATGAAGAAAACTTCTTTTCTGTCATTGTCTTAAGCAAAATGTTTTTTTTTTTTTATTCTTGACACCAAAGCACAAGGAACAGAGGAAAATATATCTGGAACATAAAGTGAGGCCCTATGTGGAATATATTTTAATAAAAGAAACTAATGCAGATTTGTTGTGGCTAGTCCTAGAGTGCTTGCTCAGCGTTTGTAAAAGTCTAAGACTGTCTGTTTCTATTAGTTGCTGAATGAAGCCCCTCTGGTGATAATTTGGTTAGGCACCAATCTATGAGTATAGAAGAATACCATGAGGAATAATTTCATTGACTTTTTTTTTCCAGCTATGTTTATTTCTATCCAAGGTGACTAAGCTAACTGGCCTCTGACTTCTGGTCCTCCAGGCAGTGCCAGAGGTGGGCTCCCTCTTGTGGCATGGGTCTCAAGGTGGAATAGTCACTCATTAGCCACTCTCACAGCCAAATATTAGGCAGAGCTCCAGGAATCCTGTAGAAGAGAGGGAGGAAGGATTATAGGAGCCAGAGGGGTCAAGGACACCAAAAGAAAACCAACAGTATCAACTAACCTGGATCCATTAGGGGCTCACGGAGACTGAATAGACAATCAAGGCGCCTGCCTGGGTCTACCCTTGGCCCTCTGCATAAATGCTATGGTTGTGTAGCTTGGTATTTTTGTGGGATTCCTAACTCTGGTAGGGAGGAATTACTTCTGATGCCTTTGACTGCTTTGGGGATCCTTTTCTCTTACTAGGTAGCCTCTTCCAGCTTTAATATGATAAAAAGTGCCTAGTCTTATTACACTTGATATGCGATGTTTGGATGATAACCCTGGAAGGAAGCCTTCCCTTCTCTGATGAGAAAGGGAGGAGGAATGGATGGGGAGGAAGCAGGTGGGTGGGAATGAACTGGGAAGAGAAGAAGGAGGGGAAACTGGTGAGAATATAATATATGAGAGAATAAATTAGTAAAAAAAAATAGTCTAAGAATAAACCCTAGGACCACAAAATGGGAAAAATATAAACAGGTAAACAAGAATAAAGCGTAAATACTAAGGGCCTGTGAGAGAGCCCAGAAACTAATAGCAACCCTGACAAATCAAGTTTAATCACTGGGACCCACATGAAGAAAAGAACTGATTTCCACAAATTGTTCTCTCTGTTCACACATGTATCATGAAACATGCACATCAGAAAGGCTGCGTTGGGCTACACTAAGATACATACACACATACATATATACGCACACCATATACACCTAATACAGCTATAATAATGCATGTATATACATATATTTAATGTATATATACATATATACATAACTAATACATACATATATAATACATGATAAACATACATATTTTTTCTATGCATATATCTCTTCATAGTTTGCTACAACTATTCTCCACAATATTTATATTTTATTGTGAAGCTCCCATTTAAGATTTGGTCAGCTCTTAAATCTTGCTTTTGAAGTAAACAGAGATAATTTCATAAGCTTATTGGAAAGGCCTAGGATGAAATATATCTGGATTTGTAGAAGCCTTTAGTTTGAATTTTCCATCCTATGGAATAAACTAAGTCACACACAGACATGTAGGAGTTCATTAGGTATGTGCACTATGCCTCTGGTGAGAGTCACCCCGAGGGAGTAGAAAGTAATATATTTGAATAGTATTTAATTCCAATCCAATACTTGTGAGTTATTTGCTATAAATAGGTCTCAGAAACACACTGTGGGTTTGACTTTTGCTTCACAATCCAACCAGAATTTTCTTCTATCACATGCTATCTATATATGGAGTATTGAAGTTTTCACTCCTTTCACTTCTAACAGTGTTTGTGTTCTCTATTTTGTGGCTCTTGTATTTGCACATCAATATGCTTACATCATTACAGTATGCCTATATGATTTCTTCTCCTAATCCTTGTGGTTTTATGGAACCATACATTGGTGCCTTTTACCTTTTTTTGAAAGAAATTTCTAGTTTAGCATTGGAACATGTGTAAAGAAATGGGAATTTCTATCTTTTCCTCTATATTCCCACATCTACTCCAAGAGTTTCTTTTATTAGCTGTTTTGTGTAATGTGAATGAGTAATTGTGGGGTGTAGGTAACTAAATTCAGTCTTCACAGGTCAGGTTATACAGGGTTTGCCATCAGTAGCTTATCAACTACCAGGAGTTTATTCAAGCAACATCACATGCCATCTTTTAACACCAGAAAAATACACAGGGAATGGATGGTTCTGACTTTCTTAGAGTGTCTATAATAAACAAATTATAAACTGGAAGACAATGTCAAGTAGATTAAAAGAACTGCCACTTTCTATTTGTATTAAAATACCCAATCTTTCAGGAATTCTATGTTATTAGGTCCTATATGCA
Source organism: Tokudaia muenninki (assembly GCA_036184385.1). Classification (NCBI taxonomy): domain Eukaryota; kingdom Metazoa; phylum Chordata; class Mammalia; order Rodentia; family Muridae; genus Tokudaia; species Tokudaia muenninki. The sequence goes on from BTHS01000022.1 coordinate 15,344,090, forward strand.
GTTGGGAGTTTTGCTTGCTCTGGGTCTGGGGTCCCCCCTCCCTTAGATTATGAAGAAAAGGAGATTTTGATGGTTTTGCCTCAGCAAACCAGAAAAGACAGGGGGAGAGAAAGGAAGGAGGAGGAGAGGAAGGAATGAAGAAGGCAGGGAGGGGATGGGAGGGAGGGAGGGAGAGGGAGAGAGAGAGAGAGAAAGAGAGGGAGAGGGAGAGAGAGAGAGAGAGAGAGAGAGAGAGAGAGAGAGAGAGAGAGAGAGAGATTTCTGCCATATGTGATGGTACATGCCTGTAGTTTCATTTATTAAGGACTCTGAGACAAGAGGATAATTTTAGTTCAGGACACAAAGAGAAAATAAAGAAGCTATCATGAGAACAGAGAGTAAGGAGAATAAGTTAGTAGGTGGGAATTGGGAGGGGGGAAATTACACAATTATATGTCTTAGGGTTTTACTGCTGTGGGCAGACATCATCACCAAGGCAAGTCTTATAAGAACAACATTTAATTGGGGCTGGCTTACAGGTTCAGAGGTTCAGTCCATCATCATCATGGTGGGAGCATGGCAGCATCCAGGCAGGCATAGTGCAGGCAGAGTTAAGAGTTCTACATCTTCATCTGAAGGCTGCTAGCAGAATACTGACTTCTAGGCAACTAGGATGAGGGTCTTAAAGCCCACACCCACAGTGACACACATACTCCAACAGGGCCACACCTTCTAATAGTGCCAATCCCTGGGCCAAACATATAGAAATCATCATATTATATATTAATTTAAAAAAGAATTTTAAATATCATATTGTAGCTCACCATTCTATGTATATGTCCATCTAAATACACTGAAGAAGTCAGAAGAAGGTCTGTCTTATCTTTTCACAACTCACTATCAAAGGACTACCTGGAGTCTTATCATCACTACATTAAGTCTCCTTGGAGAGAACATTTCCCTAAGAACCCAATCACCTTCAAAAGCCTCCATCTCTTACAGGTTGGCAACCACTGAATACTGATGCTGGGAATCAGTCTTTCATATGTTAATTCTTTAGGGGGAAAAACAAGCCCAATCCATATAACCTTTCAAAAGAGACTTAGCAATTAATACAAATTACATAGCCCAAAACATAATTAGAATAGTCTAGAAAATAGAAATAACATACATTAAGGCTTAGATGCTGGGTATGACCAGCAGGTTTCTACAGTGTCCCTGTTTACCTTCTGACTTCTCTACAAGGTCTTGACTTTACTCTGAATTCAGAATGCCCTGTAAAATATCTAACAGATTAATGTAAACTATTGAGGGAGAGGGGAGGTCTAATTCCTTTCATACTGTAGGCAGGGATCATTGTGTGCACTAATGCGAGAAAGGATTTAAGAGGAAGTAATCAGTTTTTTCAACTGTAAAAGTTTTAGTGTTTCTGGATGTATGTGCTGTATGCAGCTATTCGACAATGTTACAGTAAAATTGAATAGCCTTTAAATTTTAAGCACATTTAATTTATGTGACAAAAGAAAGACAAAATTAGCACAACAAAAGACAACTGAAAGTAAATACAATAAAATGTTTCCAAAAGTTAATTGCATTTTAATTTAAAAGCTGTTAACTTATTCATCTCCTTGTCTTTTATTGAGATGATACCAAGATGACTAAGATATTTCTACTTATATGTATTTATCCAATCATGAACTAATCCAGAACACACAGTACCATCCCATTGCTCAGGCTGAGTGGACTGAGGTCTGAGATGGACATTGGCAACAGGATGGATAATAGTAAGATAGCTTTGGAACAGATTTGGGAGGCAAAAACCAGTTACCTGCTGCCCAAGTCCCCTAAGATGACTGAAGAAGAAGTATAGACAGTCACCAGGTTAATGATCTATCATAAGTCTCTTCGGCTTGGCTTTGTATGTCTCTGTTTCAGTGTCACTGACACTAAGAACAAACTTACTTTGACTCACCCAGGCTCTGTGGTAAAATACTGAGGACCCCTAACACAATCAAGGTTGGCTCCTCATAGCATAAATGCAGCTGTACCATCTACTTTCTGAAAACAGGGAGATTTGTTTGGTAACTTTTCTGAAAAGGAATTTGTCTTCCAAGGTTTGTGTCCTGGAGGGTGGCAGTGGTCCTTTATGGAATATGCAGTTTCTGATGGAAAAGGTACCAATCAGAAGCTGAACTTCAGCAGTGAGGATTTTTTTCAGGGAAAAGCATACGTCTCATGATTAATTGCTAGAAAACTGACAAAGAGAGAAAAACCTAGGCAATTGTTAATAGTGGGGGAGACGTAAGGAGGGAGGAACATCTGAGATTAGAGGGAGGAAATGCTCATTTTCTATGAAGTCTGCAGTATCACCAGTTTTCAATACTATCTTATAAAATCTTTATTTGACCATGATAGCCTATATGTGGCCATGGCATGCTACATGTTTACAGAGAAATAGCGCACTTAGACAAATGGAACATGCACTCATTTGACATTCGGAAATCCAAATTGCTCCAAAAGCAAAAACTAACAAGCAAACAACCAAACCAAACCAAACTGACAACAACTTTCTGAGCTCCCATAGAATCCCACAAGTGGCAAAATTCACACCCGACTTCACATGATTGGCAGTAGTCCAAAGACAGTTACATTCAGAATGTATAAAGTCAACTTTAGGTTCTGTGTACTAGGAGCATATGAAATACAAGTGAATTTCACACTGAGACCTGTGACCCTTCACCAGGATATCTCATTAATACATTTGTAAATATTAGCAATTCTGGAAAAAAAAAACAGTTCAAAACTGGAAATGTTTCCTTTGGACAGTGGCATTTCAAATGAGGGGTGCTTGATCCTTACCAGGCAGGCACTTATCTCTACAGCCTCTTGAACTTGTATTTCTCATAAACCTTTAACAGAAGGTAAAAACTTAATATTAAAACCACTAGGGCTAAATTCACTGCAGAGCTCATCTGTTTTCCATATTTCACATTTCCAAAAATTCCTATTTCCACAAAATAGAAAGGGTTTTGAATTGGGTCAGGCCTGAACTAGAAACAATTCATATCATATGAAGAGGGAATGATTTAATCAGCTATCTTGCCTACAGTTCTACACTCCAGAGCTCACAGCCTGGCTAACCCTCAATTCTGGGTTAAAGTGTCCTTTCCATTGGGTCTTAGAGTAGAACATGACATTCTTCATGAGATAGTCCTCCTTCTGACAATACTGTTTCCACCTACACAATATAAATATTCTCTAGGACATAACACCTCAATAATGTGCCAAGAACCATGGGTTTCACAGTGACAGGACTTCTTTTGAGTTTTAAGGCTTACAGCCCATCTTCCTAGCACTTCTCAAAGGCCAGAAAAGCAGATCGTTCATCTAACAAGGAGAATATCTTTTCAGGATATTCTATGCCTCACCCAATGAGAAGTCTGGGAAACCGTTTTTTGAGACTTTTTTCATCATTTCCCCAAATTCTGAAACTCAATTCGGAAAGAGCAGCCTTTTAGAATCGCCTGTGATATACAAGTGGGGTTGCAAAGGTCTGCCTCAAAACCAGATGCAACTCCCAATAAGGTGGAAATTTCATTTCAGGGCTTCCCTCGGAGCTGGCAGTGGGGAAATAGAGACCAAAAGCAATTGTCACAAGAAACTGCCTCCTGATCATGGCTCACAAAGGACTTCACTGATCTTAACAAATAAGAAACAATTATACCAGGGCTTCTTTTGTTTAAGACTACTGGGGAAATTGAGGTTTCCCCTTTGAGTTCTTAGTCTGGTTAGCAACATGTATTTTAACAGACTCAGAATAAAGGTCAAGGGCAATTTTATTAGCATCTGATGGAAAACCAAAAGGGCAGGCAAGCTGTAAATCTTGGCAGGTTACTGGAGGAGGGAGATGGAGATGGAGAAAAAGTGAAAAAGGGCCATTTTCAAAAGATGTCAGCAATCAGCCTTGTGGGGCAGAAGAATGCAGGGAGGCAACTCAGAGAAACAGTGCCCAGAGCGTCAGCAAAAGCTCAGTATCTGAAAGGAAAAGATAAAGAAAACAAGCTACACTTCTCAGAAAAGATAAACAGCGAGGCTCTGCCCAACTGTGTGTTCCACCAGGTCCTCCCTCTCAGCCAGTTTCCAATAATGTCCTTCCCTGTTTCTTTCTCAAATCCCGTGAGACAGTCCAGCCTTCCTAACATCACTCTGCTCTTCCACATGCCCATCAGAATATTTTATTAAGCTCTGCTTACAGGGCTGGGATGGAGCTCAGCTGGGAGAGTCCTTGCCTGGCATATGCAAATCAAGTCCTGAGTTTCTCATCCACAGCACCACTAAACCATGCATGGTGCACTGCATCCCTGCAGACACAGTACTCAGGAAGAGGAAGCAGATGGATCAGAAGTTCAGTATAATTATTGCCTACAGTAAGTTCAAGGCCACCCTGGGATGCATTAAAAACAAAGGAACCCCCCCTACACACAAAAAAAAAAAAAAATACCAGCTTCTCTAGCATGCTGCTCCAAATTCGTCCACATCCCTCCTACAAAATCATGAAACCATTTTTAAAAGGCCTATGGACCACAAGGTCAAGTGTTTCAATATCAGTTTTCTGCATTAGTTACTCTTCTTATGACTACGACCAAATATCTGACAAGGGACTAGGAGCTACTTAAGGAAAGGAAGGTTTACTTTGGCTCATGGTTTGAAATTACAAGTCATGATGGTGGGGAAGGTGAGGCAGCTTGAGTGGTTCTCAGATGCGGCAGCAAGCTTGTGCGGTGGCTGGTCTCATTGCTTCTGTAGTCTGGAAGCAGTGGGAGGTGAACACTGCTGCTCAGCTTGCGTTTCTGTTGTTTATTGTTTATTCAATTGAAGACCCCAGCCCATAGTAGGTTGCCACCCTCATTTAGAATGAGTCTCCGCTCCCAGGTTAAATATCTCTGGAAATATCCTGGAAGACTCATCTTGAATTTTGTCTGCTAGGTAAGGCCCATTGAATTGACAATTAAGACCAACCAGCACAGTACTAAAGCGAATAATCTCTGAGTTGAAAATAAACCCAACACTTTATTCTTAACTAAATGAAATGCCTTTACCTCCATTAATTTTTCCCTAATGTTGAATACATGCAATTTAAATTTTATTAATTGATTGTGTGCTTGTGTGTGTGTGTGTGTGTGTGTGTGTGTGTGTGTGTATACCATAGCATTCATGTGAAGAAAGGTCAGAGGACAACTTTCAGGAGTTCTCTCCTTCTACCACATTTCTGAGGACTGAACTTACATCCTCTGGCTTGCTGGAAAGTAATTGCCTTTACCAACTGAGCCATGTCACTCATGTTACTGTCTCAAATTTTGCTTTGCTTTTCTCTTTTCTTTTTCTTTTTAGTCTTCTCTTCTCTTCTCTTCTCTTCTCTTCTCTTCCTTCTCCTACTCCTCCTCCTCCTCCTCCTCCTTCTTCTTCTTCCTCTCTCTCTCTCTCTCTCTCTCTCTCTCTCTCTCTCTCTCTCTCTCTCTCCTTTCTTTCCTTTCTTTATGACTCTGTCTGTCCTGAGACTCTAAGTAGATCAGGTAGGCTTTGAACTCAGAGATTCAGGGATCCACCTGTCTTGCCTACTAACTGCTGGGTTAAAAGGCATGCACCACCACACCTACCGTCCATTCATTTCAATCTTTTATTAAAAACAAGATAGGTTTACTTTTATTTTATTTTAATTATTATTGTTATTTTTTTCAAATTATTTATTTATTTATTTATTTACACTCCATATTTTATCCCCATGCCCCATTTACCCTCCGTCTGTTCCACATCCCATACCTCCACCCCACTTTCCTGTCTCCACGTGGATGTCCCTACCCACCACCCCACCAGACCTCTAAACTCCTGCATATATATCTGTGCACCACTTGCATTTCGCCCAGTGGAAGTCAGAAGAGAAGACTGGATACCCTGGAACTGGAATGACAGAGTTAACATGTGGGTACCGGGAATTGACCTCACCTCCTGTGGAAGAGTGGCTAGTGCTTGTAACTGCTTAGCCATCTCTCTACCTCCTCTGCCATTCATTTCTGGAAGAAACATGTAGCCAGTGTTTGCTCCATACCAGAAAATTGTTTTCAATGATTTCTTAACCAGAAAATATAGATAATAATATTACCTTCTTGCTAGACAAGCTTTCCTGAGACCACGTGGATGAAAAGAGTGCATCACTGTTTTCTCTGCAGTAGTTTAATTATCAGTGTGCCTTTGTGTTCATCCTCCAGAGCCTGGAGCCAAACCTGTGTCATCATGTGTGCCTGCAGTGCCTAAAAAGGCTCAGCCAAAGTCAATTCTTTAAAGGCTATGGAGCATTGTAAATATCCCATAACGTATATTTGCAATTGTACTGGTTACTTGTGAATTGGCAATAATGTATGTTGAATGAATTGTCACCTGTGGCATGAATACGAGAGGCCAACTCTCTCATAGCTTTTGTGCTAGTAAACAACTGCTGTGAGATCAAAATGGCTGCAGGAATGTCACATACCTAAAACAATGTTCCACCTCACTCCACTCCTACATTTAGCTCTTGGCATCCTTTCCAACCCCTACTCCATGATGTTCCCTGATGTTAGGGCGAGTGATACAGGTGATGAATTTACTCCTGAGCATTCAAGAATCTGGTTTTGGCAGTTTGACTAGTTGTGAAGCTCTAGTTGCCATTATCCACAATAAAAGGAAGCTTCTCTAGCTGAAGGAGACAGAAGCACTAGTATCTAAAGTAGAAATGTAATATTTACAAGTTAATCTGATAGGCATATCATGTTCATTTATCAGTAGCTTCCCCAATATGATCTCTGACATCCTCAGCCATGGCCTTTTACCAGGATTGGAGTACCAAATGTGGATTCACACCTGCAAAGAATATTCAGATCTGATCAGAAAGAAGTTACTAATTTGCCACTATTGCAACCGTGGGAACTTCTTGACTAGATGATTAGGAATACAGCATGCTGGGTAGTACCTTTGATGGCAGTTAGCTCCCAAGAGCCTGCCTAGTACTTCCCAGTACTACATACCCTAGCCCATAAGGAGGAAACATGCGTTTCAATTTCAATTTGATTTCTCGATGTCCTGTGACCAAACTATGCAATGTTTTCCAGAAAGGATCTTACTTTTTTTTCTTGTCTGTTTGTTTGTTTGCTGTTTTGGTGGGCAACCAATGCATGTACAAATGTTTATATTATTTGGGAAGCTACATATACTCTAACCAGTAAGTCATAGAGTTAGCTTGTTCCTGGTACTGGGATTTTTATTTAATAAAATGTGGCTTCTTTTCTAATTTTGCTTTTTAGCTATTTTTCCATTGTTAGAATTCCTTATAAGCTTTTCATATAATTTTAGTTTTGCTTGATCCTTATCTTTGCCTGCTTCTCTCCATAATCTCCTTACCCCTCCCTGCTTCAGCCTTAATCCTTCAAGTATTCTGATCTTTAATCACACATGTTTTACTGTTCTTTCCCTCACTTTACAGATCCTTCTTTTCCTCTACTAACTTTCTAGTGTATCAGCCTCATGCACACTCACTCCCAGATAAATACATATTAAAAATTACCAGCTAGGATTTGCATATGAGAGAAAATATGCAGCATTTCTCCTTGTTGCCCTGGGATGCCTCACTTAATGTAATATTTTTCAGTTCCATCCATTTTCCTGAAAATTTAACTTTTCTTATAATGATTTCTGGAGGAATCACTATAATCTCTTACATACTAAATAATGTCATGTGTAAATAAGGATTTTTTTATCCTTCCTTTCCTATTTGTATTCATTCACTCCCTTTTCTTATCTCATTGCTCTAGGTAATATTTTAAGCATTACATTGTGTAGGAGAGGAAAGAATGAACATCTGTGTCTTGTTCCTGGATTTAGTGGAAATGTTTTGAGTTTCCCTTTAAGTGGATGTCGGCTGATGGTTTGCTGTCTGTAAATTTCATTTTTCATGTTGCGGTGAGTTTCTGTTATCCATAGTCTCTCCAGTACATTTGTTATGGATGTTTGTTAGATTTTGTCAAATGCCTGATCAGGGTGGGAATTTCTTTAGTTTTTCTCCAGTAAAGTGATAGATTTAGAAATATTTTATTGAGATGTTTTGTGTTTATTTGATCAGGGAGATTTCTGTACCTTTTTTTTAAGTTTATTTTCTAAATTTTTTTATTTACATTCCAAATCATTTCCCCTTTCCCGTTTCCTCCCTCCCTGAAAGTCCCATAAGCCCCCTTCCCTCCCTCTTTTCCCCATTCAACCCCCTCTCACTTCTCTGTCCTGGCATTCCCCTACATCCAGTCTTTCCAGGACCAGGGGCCTCTCCTTCCATCTTCTTGGAAATCTATTGATATGCAAATTGTGTCTAGGGTATTCTGAGATTCTGGGTTAATATCCCCTTATCAGTGAGTGCATACCATGTGTGTTCTTTTGTGATTGGGTTACCTCACTAAGGATGATATTTTCAAGTTCTGACCATTTGCCTAGGAATTTCATGAATTCATTGTTTTTAATTGCAGAGTAGTATTCCATTGTGCAAATATACCACATCTTCTGAATCCATTCCTCCATTGAGGGACATCTGGGTTCTTTCCAGCTTCTGGCTATTATAAATAAGACTGCTATGAACATAGTGGAGCATGTGTCCTTATTGCATGCAGGTAAAGCCTCTGGGTATATGCCAAGGAGTGGTATAGCCGGATCCTCCGGGAGTGTCATGCCCAGTTTTCTGAGGAACCACCAGACTGCTTTCCAGAGTGGTTGTACCAGCTTGCAATCCCACCAGCCGTGGAGGAGTGTTCCTCTTTCTCCACATCCTCGCCAACAACTGCTGTCTCCTGTGTTTTTGATCTTAGCCATTCTGACTGGTGTGAGATGGAATCTCAGGGTTGTTTTGATTTGCATTTCCCTAATGACTAAGGATGATGAACATCTCTTTAGGTGCTTCTCAGCCATTAGATATTCTTCAGGTAAGAACTCTTTGTTTAGCTCTGTACCCCATTTTTAATAGGGTTACATGGCTCTCTGGAGTTTAACTTCTTGAGTTCTTTGTATATATTGGATATTACCCCTCTGTTGGATGTAGGGTTGGTAAAGATCTTTTCCCAGTTTGTTGGCTGCCGCTTTGTCTTTTGACAGTGTCTTTTGCCTTACAGAAACTTTGTAATTTTATGAGGTCCCAGTGTCAATTCTTGATCTTAGAGCTTAAGCTATTGAAGTTCTATTCAGGAAATTCTCCCCTGTGCCCATATGTTCAAGGTTCTTCCCTAGTTTCCTTTCTATTAGTTTCAGTGTGTCTGGTTTTATGTGGAGGTTCTTGATCCACTTAGAATTGAGCTTAGTGCAAGGAGATAAGAATGGGTTAATTTGCATTCTTCTGCATGTTGACCTCCAGTTGAACCAGCACCATTTGTTGGAAAGGCTGTCGCTATCGTTTTTTCACTGGATGGTTTTAGCTCCTTTGTCAAAGATCAAGTGACCATAGGAGTGTGGATTCATTTCTCAGTCTTCAATTCTGTTCCATTGATCTACATGCCTGTCACTGTACCAATACCATGCAGTTTTTAGCACTATTGCTCTGTAGTACAGCTTGAGGTCCAGAATACTGATTCCCCCAGAAGTTCTTTTACTCTTGAGAAGAGTTTTCGCTATCCTGAGTTTTCTGTTATTCCAGATGAATTTTTGAATTGCTCTTTCTAACTCTATGAAGAATTGAGTTGGGATTTTGATGGGGATTGCATTGAATCTATATATTACTGTTGTCAAGATGGTCATTTTTACTATATAAGAGAATCTCAGGCCAATCTCTCCTATGAATATCGATGCAAAAATACTCAATAAAATTCTTGCCCACCGAATCCAAGAACACATCAAAATTATCATTCACCACGATCAAGTAGGCATGCCCAGGGATGCAGGGATGTTTCAATATAAGGAAATCCATCAATGTAATCCACTACATAAACAATCTCAAAGAAAAAAACCACATGGTCATTTCATTAGACGCTGAGAAAGCATTTGACAAAATTCAGCATCCTTTCACATTAAAGGTCTTGGAAAGTCCATTGTTATTCTGAAAGACATTCCTTTATCTCTATATCTCTATCATCTATATCTTGTAGTTTCCCACATACTTTCTCTTTTTCTGCATAGTGTTTTAACTGTGAGGTGCTGCAAGGACTTTTTTTTATCTTGTCTGCTTGTTCTTTATACCTCTTATATGTGGACTTGGATAGTTTTCTGCTATACTTACTGAAAATATTTAGGGGGTTGGAAGGACGGATCAGCAGTTAAGGGCACAAGTGTCTCATCCAGAGGTTAAGAATTCAAATCCCAGCACCCATATGATGGCTCACGGTGTTTATAACTGTAGTCCCATGAATCTTTAGAAAATATTTATATACACTCAGCATAGAATTTTTAGTCTACGCTTATAGTCTCTAGGCTTATTCTTTTGATTATGTCCCCCAGGTCTTTTTAATGTACATTTTGTACATTCTTACGATCACTGTCCTTGGCTGATTGTATAAATTCTTCCACTTTGTTTTCAAGGCCTGTTATTCTGCTTTTTCCTGTCATCTATTCTATTGGAGTGACTCCTTACTGGGCTTTTGATTTATTGAACTTATTGTTTCTTATTGTTTTCAGTTTGGTTTTCCTTCAGTATTTCTCTTTACTGAATTATTATTTTTGAATCATGCACTGACTTCTTTATTTCATTCCAGTGATTATTTTGTGTGTATTCACTTGGCATTTATTCAAAAGAGTCTATTCTTTATCTCTTTTATTTACTTCAACATATTTATCACCATTATTTTTAATTCTTTATATGGAATTTTATCTGAGTCAGTAATTGTGAACCATTACTTCGAGATTTATATATTTTTGAGGACATGTGTTACCTCGGTTTTTCATAGTATTTGTATTTTGATGTTGTGACTTGTGCATTCAAAGTTAGATAATTGCTGTGGTGCTTCTGTTACTTATCATCATCTCATCTTTCTTCTTATATTCATCATGTTTAACATGTCCACAGTCTTTCCATAAAAGCTGAATATTCCTTAAAACAACAGTCACTGTTCAGTGGTGAACATAACTACATTATTAAGAGAACACTCAGTTATAAAAGAATAATCACTTAAATATCAATTATTTAGAAAGTAAGGGATTATTGATAGCACCAGGTATAGTAGTAGATTATGTTTTTATGAGCATGAATAGAAAGAAAAGAAAAAGTCTTAAAACAAAATTAAAATGGACTACACGGTAGGACTAGTTATCAGCATTAGGTTAATAGATAAGAAGGAATGGAGGTAGGAGAATGTAAGAAAAGAAAAACTGTAAAAATGGCAAAGAGGGAGGTATCAGTGATGTGGGCATTCTGGCTAAAAGTAGACTGAAAAGAGAAGGACAAAGAAATGCAATCAGTTAGCACAGGCCTATCTTCTTTCTCAGAATGAAGAGACACAGAGACCCTGAAAACCAGGCAAGCCTGTGTACTCTGAGACTATAAAAAGAAAAGGGAGTAGAGAGAATAAGAGAGACAATGATAACACAAGAACAGTATGAGAGCTCATTGACTAAAATGATCTTGTATATCTTGGGGGGAACATAGATGTAGGGACTGAAGAGATTTGTGTGAGGATACAATGTATGAAAACTGAATGGTCCTAATTTTGAATTGTATCTGGAGAGCCTCTGTAGTCCTTTGCTGGCCTTGCTCTGAATCTATGTTGTTTTTCTCCAGTTAGGTTCATTCTTTAAAGGTTTCCAGCACTGCATCCTTCTGATGTCCACTCAAGCTGATTAACTCTGTTCCACATGCTGGCAGTGGCTGCTGTGGTATTCATCCAACAGCCATTGTAACAATAAGTAATAGCTGGAGCGCTGTTTGGGTTTCGTCCACTATTCTTAGGTTCCTATTTGAGGCTCTGAGAGCAGTATGTGGTGTGATGGCTCACAGGCTTGCTCTATAAAATTCTGTAGATTCCTTGCATAAAGCCATGAAGCCTAGTCTGCTAGGAGTGATGGGTAACTCTACTGACCAGGCCACCTAAAGAAGCAGTGGTGGTGGTATTGGTAGCCACAAAATCAGCAAGTGGAAAAAGGTCCAGAGCACATTCAGCAAGTGATTTATGCAAAAAGGAACAGTCACAAGCCAAGGAATACAATATTCATATTTCTTTTATCATCCTAACTATAATCATTCACTCATTCAGACATGATTTCTAAACCACAGTCTTCAATAAAAATCACAAATGAGTTTTGTATCTAAAATAAACATACCCACAAAGGGACTTGTTTGAGAGAGGTTTAAATCAGGCTCTCCCAGCAAATTGGAATTTGTTCTTAACTAAAATATACAGGATAATGAAAGAAACCTTTTGCGGCACAGTGAAAATTTAATCTCTCCAATCATGAAGACTTGGTTCAAGTAAAGTGGGAGGTGTGAGTAATCAAGTAGTCATAACAAGATATGCATAATAAAATGGACAATATAATTATCATTTGCAACTTTACTGAAGCCATCAAGATCTACATTCTAATAATTTAAGAAAATATACCAAGGTAACTTTCAAATATCTCAGACAAGTTCTAAGGGCTTAAGGGCTCTCTCTCTCTCTCTCTCTCTCTCTCTCTCTCTCTGTCTGTCTGTCTGTCTTTACATATACGTGTAGTGCATAAAGACTGAGTGTTGACAACAATGTTTTTAGAGGAATAGAAATGTTTCAAGTTCATTTACCTGGGGTTATCAAATGTCAATCTACCTCAGGCTAAGTCACTACAGTATCTGGATTCTAGAATAATCACAGGCATGAAGGAACTTAGAGACCTCAGGAACCATAGGACCTGAGGCACATCTCCAACTTACCCATTGACTACATGTAAGGTGGCCTTCCTCCCTCTCCCCCATATCCTCTATGGGGCAAGACACTCCTCCCCACATCTTCTTCCTGCATGCCTTTTGTTCTTTCAGGTGATTTCAAATCCTCTCCCTTTGGATCTCTCCTCCATATTCTGACTGGTATTATACTAATGAAATTTTGTGAACTCAAAAGATAGTCTGTGTCCTAGTGTCCAAAATCACATCCCAGATCCTGTATTTGTTTTCATCTCAGATGCATTCAACTCTTCATCTCCTGCACGCTCTCTCTAATTATAGAAAGATTTTAAGGATAGATTCTAAATTTTCAGTTGTTATTTTAGAAATTCCTTTATAATACTATCTACCACTGCTCCGTAATGGAAAAGGTTCATATGGTCCTACAATCATTGTCATAGGATATCCGCTGATTAGGTTGAAATGAGATAAGTCTTCAATTTAAAAGAATTCATAGAAAGATTATCAGTTAAAGAAGGTCAAAAGTGTTCTCTGTATGAATTTTGAGAACTGATTGTTTTTATGGTGACTTTTGTTAACTCAACTAATGCAGAGCAATGGGGAAATAAATACCAAGTTTCAAATAACTCATTCTAAAGGGAAGTATCCTTGGAACCCATTAAGAGATGTACTAAAATTGTATTAGGGACAAATGTAGCATGTTGAATATACAGTGTAAGTACTGTTGAGGTATTTTCCAAACAAATTATTTACTCTAAAAGATTATTATTATTTTCTCTGGTGCTCAGTGAGTTTAAACCAGGATTTACTCCAACAGATGCAATTTCATTATGTCACAAGCAATGATAGTTTGGGGGATATAGTTTACAACTCTTTTTGTGCCACATGTCTTTTTTCATTTTGGAAACATGTTAAACCTGAAGAAAGATAATGATAGAATCCCCACATTACACAGAAAAGACTACTTTGGGACATGCAGTTCTATACACTATAGACATGTTTCATGGGTTACCTTATTATTTTTCCTTCTTTAGTAGTATATTAGAATGTTCAGAGACACTGATGATGGACCATTGTTTGGGCAATGGATAAAAGCTAACAATAACAAGATATATTGACTATTTTGAATAGGCAGGCTAGAGAAAATTGTCACGTACCATTCCAAAAGCATAGCGACTATGTGAATGTTATTTGTTTTGTGCTTAATAAATGGCAATATTCTACTTATAGCTGTTGAGTTTGTTCATTTGAGCAGATGTAAACCCCAGCAAATGAGCGCTGTATTATGTGAATATTAGAGGTAACTCTATATCCAGTCTCAAAAATTATTCTTGTTCATCCTCTAAGTTAGAATCATTAGTAGACTAAATTAATTATCAATTCTTAATGTGTATTTACAATGCCTCCTTAAAAGGGAAGAATATAGATTTTTTATTTAAATAGTCATATTTTTTCTCTTTTAATTTATCTGATTAGGGAAGTATAGTAGCCAAATTAAGGAAGTTGTAATATACTTTTGAAACCATTTGACAATGAAAGCAAAATATCTCTAGATGTTAGATGACTTAATGAGCAATTTGGGATTATGATACAAATTTGGCTTAATTTACATAAATGAAGGGACCTGACAATGAATCCCTCAAACATTAGTAGTTGCAGAGATGACCAGCATTCGGGAAGGATGTCCTCAGATTCCTAGGTCTAATTGCTAATTAAAGTATTCCCAGAGCCTGTGCCTGTCTCCATGAGTCAGAACTCACAATGCATTCCTTTTCTTCTTTTGAATAAAAAGAGAACACAATTTGAGTGTTTTAAAGTAGTATCTTGGTTTAATGCTCTTTAAGTCATTAATTGCGGCTTCTAAATTGAATGGCAATCTGATTGGTCATGCTTTAGCATCTATGTAGTACAATAATGAATAATTCAGAGAACAATATTAACAATGGCTAATTACTCAATTGGGAATATCCCAATTGTTGTTGTTTATTTGTGACATAAGGAGCAGTAAAGGTTAAGAGAAAACTGTTTCCTTCTGGTCAAGTGAACTCTCTGATGGAACCCTAACAGTCCATCGAGCATGGTTAAAGACTCAGACAAGGTGCCACTTCTCAGGAAGGTGTGACCAGCCATAGGAAGGTGGGTTCACATTAAGTCAAGCTAAAGAGATAGATGGAATAATTGTAGTTTTCCATCCCAGTATTCCTACCCTCAAGTGCACTATCTTACAGGCCACAACCATGCAGCTTCTAAGACTGCCTACTTTTCAGAAATACTAAGCGTGATATTTCATTTTCTATTTTTGTTTTTTTGGGCTCCCCTATCTGAAGTGGAAACTTGTTTATTTGTAAAGTCAGTTTTGTAAAATAATGTTTTTCTGGGGCACATAGGGGAAAGGATATTTTGCTAAAGCAGACACATGAAAGAGAGTTTTGCTGAAGCAGACACAGGTGAAAGGATGTTTTGCTATAGCAGACATGTGTCAGGATGCATGATGAAGGAATATAAATATGACCCCATGGACAGTGGGAGCTGGAGCATTAATTTGCTCTGCTCTGCCTTCCTATTCTTCATTAACTACACGCATGTATTGGTTCACCTTACATTGCTTTTCTGAGTTCTGCTTGTGGTAATGCCATAGATAGAAACTAGCCAATGAACTTCTCGTGAGGTTCCTGCAGCTTCTTGCCACTTCTGTGGCCTTGGGCCAGTTGTCAAGCCTTGCTTTTTCTTCAAGATTGAACTGCCCTTGCTGGTTCTGAACATGGTGTCTGCCTGCTGAGAGAACTCAACTGCAGCTGCTGATTCGTACTTGGTGTGTGCTACTGCACTGAATTGCTGATATCCTGACCATGAAGATTGGACTCACCCCCAAAGAACTATTTCTAAACAGATTTACTGCCCCCAACTGTGTCCTAATAACATTTCTTTTCCTCTTCCTCTGGTGGGTGTTGGGCTACAGGGGAAGTTGAATGCTAACTAAAGTGGGTTGGAAAAAATTTATGCTTATACCTATCCTTTCTCTAAAGCTCCCTTCTCTGCCATCTGGTTACTTGTCTTCCATGTGGGTAGGTGATATCCATGCTGGCTTAGCTCAAATGACATGGAGTTTTCCTGCTCTCCTCCAATGATCCCCATTAGATTGTCCTTCAACCAAATGGTAGCCTATAGTTTCTCCCAACTGAAATTTGATGGTCTTGTATTAAAGACAATTATAGGAAGGCTTGGCATTCCTACAGTTTAAATTTCCCAAAAGTTGCACGTTACATTACCATAATCATCACATAAAACTTCCAAGTATAAAAATTTTCTCCAACCATGTCCTTTTGATGAGTTTTGTGTTTTGGATCAAATTTGTGTAGTGTCTACAAAATCTCCTTTGGATCTCACTCTAAGGTTGGTTTCTCTCATTTTCTCAATCAGTTCTGCCCTTTGTATCTTATAGGAGTGTGAAGTGGATTGGATTATCACCTTAAGTATGTCTTTCTGGATAAGCAATTAAGGGTGGATATATATATATATATGTGTGTGTGTGTGTGTGTGTGTGTGTGTGTGTGTGTGTGTGTATCCACCACAGGAGGAAGGAGCTATTGAACATCATCCTGGAGGCTTTTCCTTTATACATCTATGTTGAATAGAAGGTAACGAAACTCTGTTATCATTCAGGTTCTTGTGAAGAGGGGTTGAGATAATTTCTGTGCTGAGAGGGGTAAGATTTCAAACAGAGAGAGAGAGAGAGAGAGAGAGAGAGAGAGAGAGAGAGAGAGAGAGAGGAACAGGAGGAGAAGAGAAAGAGGAGGAGGAGGAGAAGAAGAAGGAGGAGGAGGAGGAGGAGGAGGAGGAGGAGGAGAAGGAGAAGAAGAAGAAGAAGAAGAAGAAGAAGAAGAAGAAGAAGAAGAAGAAGAAGAAGAAGAAGAAGAAGAAGAAGAAGAAGAAGAAGAAGAAGAAGGAGAATTGGAGTGACAGGAGAACCATTCCAAATGCAGGCAAACCAAAATTCTGATAAATGCTTCAAAGTAAGAGAAATTTCAAGATAACAGGAAGCCCACAACAGATCAATGGGGCATTAACCAAGCTAAAGCAAGGTTCAGGCACCAGAATAGTCCATCAATATTCAAGGCCAAGAGATAGAAGGAATTAAGGGGTCAGTGCTGGTTCTTTATACTTATACAGCTAACTTCTCTGGTCAAAGAAGATACTACATGGAGGTACCACTTTAGATCACCAAAACTGTCAACACAAAACATAGCACTTGTTCTAAATACAATAAAACATGGCTTATCTTGAGTGAGTACTGTCCTAGAAAAAGATAGACTCAGGTGTCCCTGAATGGCTTTTTAAACTGTGGAAGAGTTTATATGGACAAAAGTAAGTTATAAGTTATTTGTATCAACACATCTTTCTGAAAGTGTTAGAGAAGGCAGAGATCTCTTCTTTAGGCTTCAGATGCTGTCTCGTCTTGGTCTTAGCTTTGGGGTCTGGAGAAGCTGATGTTCTGTTATGCTGACACTTTTAGAATATTTTAGCTCATAAATCAAAATGTGTTAGGACAAGATACAAAGGTTAATGATAAATGAGATTAAGATAGCTGAATATAATTTTACTCCAGACCTGCAACTGTCCAACCTGCCATACAGATGAAACTCTAATCAGCCAATAACTCTGTAGAATCTTCTATACAGATACCGATTTCTCATGAAAATTCAGTTCACTCTGTGCTGATTATATTTATGCAAGATAAGTGTTGTTCTGTTTTGTTTGTTTTTGTCTTTGTGAGATCCTAGGAATTGAAAACAGGTCCCCCATACACGGTGGGCTGATAGTGTCCTTCTGAGATATCCCCTCCAGAAAAGATGTGTTTTTAAAACTGCAGACATACCCTAACTGTTTAATAATATTGATATCTCTTGAATTTTTTTACATACTGCTAATGACGAGATAATATTCTGACCAAAAAGCCTCCAAGAACACTAAGGGTGTTCTTTTAGTTTATAATTCCATGTTACAGTTCACTTACATGGGATGGTCAAAGAAGGAACTTAAGAAAGTTAATCAAATCACACCCACATTCAAAAGCAAATAAAAATGAATGCATGCATGCTCACGTTGCTTGCTTGTGTTTCAGCTTGATTTCTCCACTCACTTCAGGACTCCCAGCGTAAGGAATGGTGCTACCCAAGGCATATCAATTAACTTAATTAAGATAGTTTCCCAACAGACAGGTCCACAAGCTAATCCAATGTAGAAAATAACCCAGTGGAAACGCTTCGCAGATGATTCCAGATTATGTTAAGTTGGCAATTAAAGCTAACCAACACAGGGGGACAGGAAAGTTATTTTTCTGATACCCTTTGATTTTTTTTTTAATATTTTCATGATGGAAACCTGGAGATTCTGCTGTATCCCTCATGAAAGAAGAAAGGAATTCTAAAAGGAGAGACACTTGTGCTCCTCATTTTTGATATCAGATTATTGAAACAATAGATCACAAAGAAATAAACTTGCCCCAGCAATCTCCTGTTCAGAGAAAGAAAACTGAAGTCCTGATCACAGCTAGAGAAATAATTTGCAACCCGGAAGATTCCACACAGTCCCCAAAACTTATTGAACCACTTTGCAAGACAGACTTGAGGTGAAGATTGCTTAATTGATGTATAACTCTTGCCCTGTATTTAAACCTAGTCCTCAAGTTGAACCCCAAATATGAACTCTGGATGATTTTTAATATATTAATAAGTATGAGTGATTATTTTGAGCTTTCTTTTTACCCTTTCCAGAAAAAAAAAGAAAGAAATGATTCCAGCTCCTTATCTCATTCAGGCCTGGCTGACACCCAGACATTTAAGAAGTAATGATACAATTTGGGCCTGAAGAACAAACTGGTTTGTAAAGTTTTTCTCTGTTAGGCACAACTAAAATCCATAAATTGAGATGTGAATGTTTTTCTTTGTGATAGAATGGTGTGGGTTTGCCTCTGTCAAATGTTAATTCTAGAAGCTAATGCTGAGAAATAGAGAAATAAATTTTGCGGCAGATTTACTGGGGGTTGGGGGGAACTAGGTGATTTACTACACAGATTTAAAATAGTGACAGATGCTATTAGTTTGTCATAAATGTTGTTTGGATTTAACTATGTGTTCAAAGATCTGATAAATCTGTACTGCCTTATAAGCTTAAGTACTCTTAACTTCTTGAAACCTACTAGAATGCCATTATTCAGTCTATTAAATACATTGCATAAACCATTACAATGCTCTGAATACAACATTAAGGGATGTTGATCTCCTAAAGCAAGACTTTTGGTTTATTTAAATCAGCAGCTACAGAGTTGTAAGATAAAAATTCTGTTTAGTTGGAGAATTTGGCATTACCTTCATAAATGCTTTTATGAGATGGGGTTCTCTAAAGGAACAGAACTGATAGTATGAATAGATATATTAAGAGGGAGTTTACAGGGCCAGAGAGATGACTCAGAGGTTAGGAGCACTAGGGATTTTTACATAGGATCTGGGTTTGGTTCCAATACCTACAGCTCACAATCTTTTATAACTCCAGTTCCTGGAAATTCAAGATGCTTTTCTGGCTTCCTTGGGCATTCCACACGTTTGTGCATGTACATACATGCAAGCAAAACACTCATAAAATGAATCTACTTTTTAAAAAAGGGACTATTATATTGGCTTACATAATAAGGTCTAGTGAGTCCAACCATGGTTGTGGATCAGTCAAGAATCCAGTAGTTGCTCAGTCCTTGAGTCCGAACGTCTCAGCAGTACTAATCTGGGTGCTGAAGACCTGGGAGATTCCTAGAGATCTACCTAGCTTTGGTCTACACCTGGAAGCCTGAAAAGCCTGGATTTCCTCCACCCTTAGCAAGCACCTTAGTAGGTCTTGGTTTTTTCCCTCCATGCATGAAGGGTCTGTGTCTTTTGTTATCCTGCCTGCATTTTGCTGCATTTTACCATTAACATTAATCATAGGACCACAGTCATTTGTAATTGATATCTCTGAACATCAATAGTCTCAATTCCCCAATAAAAAAGACACAGACTAATAGAATGAGTGTGAAAACAGGGTCTGTCATTCTGTTGCATCCAAGAAACACACCTTAATATTAAACATAGACATTATCTTAGGGTAAAAGTTTTGAGCAAAAGATATTCTAAGGAAATGCGCCTAAGAAAAATATTGGAATAGACATTTTAATATCTAATAAGTGTACTTCAAACCAAAACTAATCAGAAGAGATAAGGTAGGACACTACATACCCATCGAGAAATATCACCAAGATGGCATTTCAATTCTTAACATCTGTGCCCCAAACACAAGGACACCCAAGTTTGGAAAAGAAAATTATTCAGCTGAAATCACTTGACACTTTCAGTACTAGCTTGAATAACCTATTGATCTTTACACACTGATTGCGGGAGACTTCAATACCCCACTTTCACCAATGAACAGGTCATCCAGATAAAAACTAAACAGAGAAATACTGGATACAAACAGAGGTTATAAATCAAATGGACCTAACAGGTATTTATAGAACATTTCACCCAAACACAAAAGAATATACCTTCTTCTCAGCACCTCATAGAATTTACTCCAATATTGACCACCAAGAAAATTGGGAATTACTCTCTGCATTCTATGAGACCACCATGGATTAAAGCTGGATATCATCAACAACCAAAAGGAGAGAAATCTTACAAACTCATGAAAACTGACAACTCTCTATTGAAATGAAAAAATGGGTCAAGATGGTCACCTCCTATAGCCATACAAGAAACCCAGTGGAACAATAGGGACACCAATGCACCCACAAACTTTCAACCCTCAATTTATCCTGTGTACAAATAATGTAGGCACAGGGGAGAGAACAGAGACTGAGGGAATGGCCAACCAATAACTGGCCCAACTTGAGACCAACTTGGTTAAGCACCAGTCCCTGACAGCATTAATGATACTCTGTTATGCTTGCAGACAGGAACATGTTTGTCCTCTGAGAGGCTCCACCCAGCAGTTGACTCAGACAGATGCAGACAACCCCTAGCCACACAGTGGAAGGAACTGGGGACAGTTATGGAAGGATGGGAAGGATTGCAGGGCCCCGAAGTGGATAGGAACTCCACAGGAAAACTAACAGAGTCAACTAACCTGGTCTCTTGGGGCTCTCCGAGACTGAACCACTAACCAAAGAACATACACAGGCTAGACCTAGGCCTCCCCGTTCATATTTAGCAGATGTGCAGCTTGATCTTCAAGTGGGTCCTGAACCACTGGAACAGGGGCTATCCCAGAAACCATTGCCTGTACAGGATATGTTTTACTAGCTGGGCTGCATTGTCTGACCTCAGTGGGAGAGGAAGTGCCTAGTCTCACAGAGACTTGAAGCTCCAGGGTGGGTGCAATGGACATCCAGGGCTTCCCTACTGGCTCAGAGGAGAAGGGGAGAGGGGATATGGAAGGATTGTGGGAGGGGGTGACCAGGAGGGGGGACAGTGAGTGGGATGTAAAGTGAATACGTAAAAAAAATAAATTAAAGGAGAGGAAGGAAGGAAGGAAGGAAGGAAGGAAGGAAGAAAGAAAGAAAGAGAAGAAAGAAAGAAAGAAAGAAAGAAAGAAAGAAAGAGAAAGAAAGAAAGAAAAGAAAGAGCCACTCGGGTATATACCCAATGGATTCTGCATCCTATCACAGGACACTTGCTCAGGCCATGTTCATTGCTGCTCTATTCATAATAGACAGAAATTGGAAACAGCCTAGATTGTCCCTGAACTGAAAAATGGATAAAAGAAATGTGGTACAATTACACAATGTAGTATTACTGAGCTCTTTAAAAATGACATCATTAAATTGCAGGCAAAATGGATGGAACTGGAAAAACCTAT
Organism: Tokudaia muenninki; assembly: GCA_036184385.1. NCBI lineage: Eukaryota > Metazoa > Chordata > Mammalia > Rodentia > Muridae > Tokudaia > Tokudaia muenninki. Next base: position 15,365,820 of record BTHS01000022.1, read on the forward strand.
ATCCTGAGTGTGGTAACCAGAGCCAGAAAAGATAAATATTGGTATGTATTTCACTTTATATATGAAATATTTACTATTAAATAAATGATAAGCCTACAATCCATATACCCAGAGAGGACTAGGCAGATAGGAAGGGATTGGGGAGACATATGGATCTACCCTACTGGTGAGGAGAAATAGAATAGACATTATGGGTGGAGTAGGGGGAAGGTGAGGATGAAAAGGGAAGGAGGGGGAAGAGGGATTGAGGTGAGGGGATGACAGGTGAGACAGCTAGAATTGAAATGACTTTTGAGGGGTGGTATAGTAATAGTAGAGCCGCAAGAAACATCCTATAATATATGGATGGTCATCCCTAATGAAGTCTCCAAATAATGAGGGAGAAACCCCAACTGGTCTTCTCTTGTTGCCAAATGAAGTTTCCAGTATTGGGACTAGGTTTCATCCAATTGAGCTGTTGGACAGAATAAGGTTCACATAGACATCCCAAACAATCCAGGCTGATGCCAAGACAATAGTTGCTCTCCAGAAATCTACATGGAGTGGCTGAGTTGGTTACCAAAAGAGAAACAGAGACTCATCCAACCATAAATCCTGTTGGGACCTATGATCTGTCCTGCCTGCAAAGTATTGCTAGAACAATGGTGTCACAATCCTTGGAGAGTAGGCCTACCAAAGTCTGATTTGATTTATCATATTGGCCCACTCCACAAGATGGAACCTATTCCAGAGCACTACTTGAGGGCCAAGAAACCAGAGACTAGAAGGTCCAAAGATCCTATGAGTAAAACTAAATGCAACTGGTCCAAAAATAAAGGTAACAATAAAAATGCCTTCACATGATATTCTGCTATACGCTAGATTGATGCCCTATTCAGCCATCGTCAGAGAGGCTTCCTCCTGCAGGAGATGGGAGCAAATACAGAGTCTTACATCCAGATACTATATCCCCTCACACACACACACACACACAGAATGTGATCTTGGAAAAGAGAGCTCTAAACGGATTATCTCCATCAAATTCCTCCCCCTCAGAATTCAAGGAACCCCACAAAAAGAAAGGCAGAAAGAGTAGGGAAGACAGATGGAATGGAGGACACCAGAAGAACAAGGCTCTCAAAAACAACTTAGCAAAGCTCATATAAGCTCACAGAGACTGAATCACAGGTCTACACAGACCTGTACTAGGTCCTCTGTATATATGTTGTGGCATTCAGTTTAGTACCTTTATGGGACTCCTGAATATGAGTGTCTGATTCTCTGATACTTGTGCCTTCTTGTTAGGCTCTTTTATTTTTCAGTTGGCTTGCCTTGGCCAACTTTGATATGATGGGTTTTGTTTCATCTTATTATAAAATTACTATAAAATTATTTTGTTATGTTTTGTTATTTCCTAGAAACTTGTTCTTCTCTAATGATATAAAGGAAATGAATTCAGATGGAGAAGAGGTAGGGAGGAACTGGAATGAGGAGAGGGAAAGGAGACTGTACTCAAATTATATTGAATAAGAAAAGAATGTATGCTTAATAAAAGGGAAAATAAAATAAAACTAGTAACCATTAAAAATAAAATAAATTATTCATTTATCTTAGAGAGAGGGAGGGAGGGAGGGAGGGAGGGAGAGAGAGAGAGAGAGAGAGAGAGAGAGAGAGAGAGAGAGAGAGAGAGAGAGAGAGAGAGAGAGAGAGAGAAAACATATTGTTCTTGCAGAGTACCCAAGTTCAGTTTCCAGCACCCATATTGGGGGCTTACAACTGCCTAGGTCCAAGTAATTGGAAACTACTTTCTAGCCTCGATGGTCACCTGCACTATGTGTACTTATTTGTAATTACATAATTAAGCATCATTAAATAGGGGATGCAGAGATAGCTATGTGGTTACAACCACTGGTTACTTTTCTTCCAGAGAATCTGAATTGAATTATTGGCAGCCATATGATGGCTCATAAACATCTGTGTCTCCAATTCCAGGTTATTCCGTTTGTCCTCTTCTGGTCTCTACAGGCACTGCATATACATGGCACACAGGGCATACAGGCAGGCTAAACATCAATACACATAAAGCAATGATAAAGTAAATCTTTTAAAATATAAAACAGTAAAATTGATGGTAAAAAACAGGAAAATATTTATTCAATGGTTAGGAAGAGGGACAAGAGATACAGTGATACCCTCCATCCATCTTCAGCATCCTAACTAGGGAGCCAGGAATATGCATATCTAGGCAGTCACAGTCACAGAGTGGTCCTGTCCACCGCTGGCTCATCGTTTGTCTGGGTTCCACTTTCTCCAGCAAGGGCAGTCTGACCATCTCTTCTAGGAGACAAGCATGATCTCTGTCCGGTACCAGACTTTAACATTTTGCTCATCCCAGCATGTGCTTCCTGGGGGGAATTCCGTTTGTGGAGTCTAGAATTTCAAGACAATCACCTGTCCAAGGCATCACTCCTTGAGAAAGCAGGTTACCTTAAGTTACTCTAAAAGTGATATGCAGACTAATTATCACTTTAATGATATAATGTACTTTTTCCTTTCCAGAATTAAAATCTCTAGCACTCAGAACTTTGGCTTTCCCCCCTACTTATCCTCTTGTCTTAGATTCTAGGAAAGCCTAAGTATGTTTTTTTTTTTTTTTTTCTGGTACTTCTGGCTCCCTCCCCCAAGTCTCTCTCGCAATGTTTCCTTTGATGATTGTTTTGACTTGTGGCTGACCTTCTTTCTGGCTTAACTTAAATGGCATGGCCTTTAATTATATCCTTTCCATCTCTCTCCTCAGGGTAGCTGCCAAAATCTACAGTTTGCCTACCCTGGGGTTTTTTCTTTGTTTCCAAACTTCCCTTTGAGTCTAGTCTTAAATGCTTTTGTCAATGAGACTAAGAATTAGAGACCCTGACTTTCTCAGTATCCTATGGTTACTATGATAGGCTCCCTAAATTTTCTGGTATACACATCTGATATTGTGTTTTCAGTTCCTTTGGCTTTCAAAGTTTTAAGCTGTAATCATCTCTGCCAATGAGAAAGGACCAATAATGACTGTGCAAATCTGAAGAGCAAACTTACACAAAGTTATTTTCACACAAAAGCACAGCTCAGACTTCAAAGGGATATATAAGATTAGTATATTTTGAGCAGGGTCATAGTGACACCACACCTTTAATCCCAGCACTTGGGAGTGCAGCGATACTCAGATCTCTGAGATTGAGGCCAGCCTGGTCTACAGAGTGAGTTTCCAGGGCAGTCCAGTTTCTGAACAGAGAAATCCTGCCTAGAATCACCACCCTCAAAAAAAGATAGTTAATTTGAAGTCAAGCATGAATGACTATAGCCTGGGAACACAAATCACAAATACAGGCATTCTTAAATATCATATACAGCATGGTGACAGATTTCAGAAGTGCTACAGGGCTTTGGGGGTTTACTTTCAGCTTGCTAGCCCACCTCTACTTTTGGATATGCTTTTGTGCCTTGATAAATTGTTTCTATTATTATTTCTAACCATGGGATCTCTGGCCTAATTGTCATGAGACAGAAAGGAACCTGGTGTTGCTAGTTGATTTTGGTCAAGTTGACACAAACCTAGATGTATTTGGAAACAGGGATCTTAATTGGAGAAAACATTTTTCATCCAAATTGGACATACAGCAAGTCTATTGAGCATTTCATGATTAATGATTTAGACACGGATGGGCCAAGCTCATTCGGTGGGCGGGGGGGGGGGGGGGGCTTAATGCCATCCTTGGACAAGTGTTCCTGAGTTATATAAGAAAGCCAGTAAACAGCATTCCTGCATTGCCTCTGCTTTCAAATCCTGCCTCCAGGTTCCTGCCCTGACTTCCCTTAATGAAGGAGTGTGACCAGAGAGTTGGAGGCAGAAGCTAAACCTTTCCTCCCAAATTGCTTTTGCTGGCTGGCATTTCATTATAGAAACTATAGCTATGATACCTGAGATTAGTCCAGCCAGGTAGCCTGAGACTCCAATCTATACCTATTTAATACTTATATTATTTGTACACATGAGTAGAAATAAAAGCCAAGACCATAGGTTTATGGGCAATAACCTAGTCATTATTTCATGATCAGAAATGGAAAGAGGACTCTAGTAAGAGTTACATTTAGTATTGTTCATATGGGAATATTACTCTTAAATGTTAATCTATCTAGTTATGTTATAAGGTGTCCTAATGCTCATTTAATCAAGATAATGGGCTCTTAATATATAAAACACTATGAATATTGATTTATGGTTTTGAAGAATTTGAAATAAGAAGAGTTACAAACCAACCCAATCTTTAAGTATCTATAAAAAGAATAAACTGCAATTCTGCTTGTTATATGTGGACATTTGAGTTTTCCATCACAGGTTTGTTAAAAATACTGTTATTACTCAGGTGTATATTGCGCATATTTGTCAAATATCTGAGGGCTGTAGCTATGTGCATTTATGTAGTCAATCTTATTTTTTGGTCATTTGACCTCCATGTCTGTTTTTGTGCCTATACCATGCTATTTTTTATTACAATATCTTTGTAACATAGCTTGGAGTGAGAATAGTGCCAGTATTTTTATTTTAGTTCTGGATTGCTTTGGATACCAAGGGTCTCTTGTGGTTCCAGATGCATATATATATATATATATATATATATATAAATGTTTTATTTTTCTGAAGAATGTTGTAGTGATTGGGATGACATTGAATCTATAAACTGCTTTTGGTTGAATGGTTCTTTTTTATTGAATATATTCTTCATTTAGTTTTCAAATATACCCTTTCCCAGTTTCTCTCCTCCCAGAAGACCCCCAATCCATCCTTCCACCCACCCCCTGCCTCCAAGAATATGCGCCTCAACCCAAAACAGTCCCAGCGCTAACCCTCCCTCGATTTCCCCACGCTGGGGCATCTATCATACCTTCATGGGACCAAGGACCTCTCCTCGCACTCATACCTGACAAGGTATTCCTCTGCCACACTTTTGGCTGGAACCATGTGGTACCGCTTGGGTGATGGCTTAGTCCCTGGGAGCCCTGGGGCTTCTGGTTGGTCGACATTGTCATTCTTCCCATGGGGGCTGCAAACCCCTTCAGCTCATCTAGTCCACCCTCCAACTCCTCCATTGTGGACCTGGTGCTCAGTCCAATTGTTGGCTGCTAGCATCTTCCTCTGTATCGGTAAGGCTCTGGCAGAGCCCCTCTGGAGACAACCATAACAGGCTCCTTTCGGGACATACTCCTTGTCAGCCATAACAGTGTCAGGTTTTGGTGACAGTTTATAAGATGAATCCCCAGGTAGGACAGTCTCTGGGTGGACTTTCCTTCAGTCTCTGCTCCACACTTTGTCTCCATAATTGCTCCTGTGAATATTTTGTTCCCTTTCTCAGAGGAACCAAAGCACCCCCACTTTGGTCTTCCTTCTTCTTGAGTTTCCTGTGGTCTACGAATTATAATTTGTTTATTTTGAGCTTTTGGGCTAATATCAACTTATCAGTGAGTACATACCATGTGTGTTCTTTTGTGATTGGGCTACCTCACTCAGGATGATATTTTCTAGCTCCATTCATTTGCCTAAGAATTTTATGAAGTCATGGTTTTTAATAGCTGATTAGTACTCCATTGTGAAAATGTACCACATTTTCTGTATCCATTCCTCTGTTGAAGGACATCTGGGTTCTTTCCAGCTTCTGGCTATTATAAATAAGCCTGCTAAGAACATAGTGGAGCATGTGTCCTAATTACATGCTGGAGAATATTCTGGGTATGTTCCCGGGAGTGGTATAGCTGAGTCCTCAGGTAGTACTATGTCTAATTTTCTGAGGAACCACCAAACTGTTTTCCAGAGTGGTTTTACCAGGTTGCAATCCCAAGAATGGTCACTTTTGCAGTATTCATTTTACCAATCCATGAGCATGAGAGTTCTTCTCATCTTCTACTGCCTTCTGTAACCTCTTTCTTCAGAGATTTAAACTTTTCATTGTAGCCTTTCACCTCCTTGGTTAAGTTTATTTCTGTATATTTTTGAGGCTAATGTGAAGGTCTTTATCCCCATGATCTCTTTCTTGCCTGTTTGTTGTTGATATCCAGAAAGGCTACCAATGTTCAAGTAGATTTTTGTATCCTGGCACTGTGCTGAATTATTGATCAACTCTAGAAATTTTCTGGTGGAATTTTGTGTTCTCTTACATATAATATTATATCAGCTACAAAAGGGAGATAATTTGTCAAATAGTAGTAGGAAAACTGACTGTGTATGTCTATAACAGTGGAATCAGGCCCATATCTATCATCTTTCATGAAATCAGCTCCAAATTTAATTAAAGACCTCAATGTGAAACCAGAAATACAAACCCTGAGAAATAAGGTATAGATAGAGGAAAGAATTTTCAGAATAAGACTCCATTTGCCCAGAAATTAGTATCAACAATTGACAAATGGAACCTCATAAAACTAAAACACCTCTGAATAGCAAAGGAAATAATCAATATAGTGAAGAGAAAGCCCACAGAGTGGGAGATAATCTTGTCTAGCCTTACATCTGACAGAGAATTAATATCCAACCTATATAAAGATCTCAAAAAACAGTCAAGAAAACAAGCGTCACAACAAAAATAATGGGTTTGGATCTGAACAGAGTTCTCAAAAGAAGAAATAAAAATGGCTAAGAACTATTTAAAAAAAAATAGACTGGATGTAGGGGAATGTCAGGACAGAGAAGCGAGAGGGGGTTGAATGGGGATATGTGGGAGGGAAGGGGGCTTATGTGTCTTTCGGGGAGGGAGGAAATGGGAAAGGGGAAATGATTTTGAATGAAAATAAAAAAAACTTAGAAAATAAAATAAAATTAAAAAAAAAATGTTCAACAACAACATCTTTAGCAATTAAGGAAATGCATGTTAAAACAACTTTGAGATTTCATCTTACTCCAAGACAGAATGGGAAAATCAGCAAAACAACTGGCAACAAATGCTGATGAGGTTGTGGGGAAAGAGAAACCCTCATTCACTGTGAGGGGATTGCAAACTGGTGCAGCCATTATGGAAATCAGTGTGGAGAATTTCTAGAAAGCTAAAAGTAAATCTGCACTTTGACTTAGCTATACCTCCCCTTTGCATAAGCCCAAAGGACTCAATGTTACTCCACAGATACTTGCTCAGCCATGTTCACTGCTGCACTGTCCACAATGACTCTCTTTACTATGTCATGCATGTTTCCAGGCCTATATAAGGATCACATTTTTCATTTCAGGTATAAGCAGGCAGAAACAAAAATCTGGATAGCATTAAGGATGTGAAATGTGACATATTCCAGGAGAAAACAAAAGAGGAATTGTAATTCCTCTTCACAGAAATATTTGCCCATGTCTAGCTTATTGAGCTATTCCTTGGACCTTTCTGTCACTGGCCTCCAAGGTTTATCTGGAGAATGATGAACCCAGGATTTCATTCCATACACTTTAATGGGTGTAGGAATTGCTAGAATCACTGGTGTAAAGAAAAGGGAGAGATTTGACCATTACCTTATCTCTAGGATGAAACAAAAGTGATTCAGTCTCATATAGGCAATATAATGTTTGTTGAAAGTGAGCCAAATACCCGGGCAGCAATACCTTGTATCTGAACAGCAGTCTTCTTATCAATAATAAAACCTTATTGGGTTGTGGTATATCACTTCATATGGACTAAAGACTATATCTGAGGCATGTTTTTGATCCATAATAGAGCTATTGGTAACAAAATCATCTATGGAAAGTGGGTTTCTTGAGAAACTTTTCTCAGCGTACCTCTTTGGGATCTCATTAAATGTTTTACCTATCCATCAGACTGGTCTCCAGGCATGGTACAGACTACACTGTATCCCAAAGGTCTCAGAAGCTCCCTAAGTCATGGTCACCTTGAAGGACAAGATGTTGTTATTGTGTAGACTCTTATGGATTCCAAACCTGTGAATAATTTAATTCACTAATGACTGTACAACCTCTGAAGTATTTTCTACACTTCAGGAAAATGCTTCCACCCAGTTGATGAAGGGATCTACTTATACCAGGAGATATTTTATGTCCTAGAACTTAGGCATATGGGTGCAACCTATCTGCCAGTCTTCCCAGGAGTACTTATATGTGACAAGTTGAGTCTGTTCCCAAGTAGACGATTTGCTGGAGAATTTTAAGAATTTTACCATGATTGGCCTCATGTGAAAGTAATGTAACCCCCTATCTGGAGCTATCCCATGCTTCATAAAAGGGCCAGTTTCTTCTCACAGAGTACTGTGGATGTATTTCTACCCAAACTCAAGGTGCCTATATTTGTTTCAAGGGAGAGGACTAGCAGTGGCTTTGGGTACATGGTCAGCCAGACTGTTTTCCTCTGAAGTCTTATCAAGCCTGTTTTGATGCTCTTTGAATTGCATCACTGCAATTTCAGAAGAAAGGAAGACTGGCTGGGCTAGCTATGAATAGAAAGTTGAAGAATCCAGTAGTTGATAAGTAGTTCTAGAGAGCTGGAAGTCTCAACTGGTGAAGAAGTAGGCTCTAATGTCAGTGAAGAAATGGAATTGCTAGTGAGGTTGGATCAAGAAAGCAAAGAGAGAGCAGACTTCTATGTTCTATGTCCTTATATAGGATTCCAGCAGAAGTCATTACCCAGATTCGAGGTGGGTTTTCCTAGTTTCAGAGATCTAGATTAAAGGTATGTCTTCCTACCTCAAAGATACAGATCAGAAGTAGATCTTCTCACTTCAAATTATGCAAAAAGTTCCACACAGATGTGCTCTCCATTTTTAGATTAGTTAATTCCAGATGTAGTCAAGTGACAACCAAGAATAACCTTCCGAAATCTACCCCTTGTCAACTTGACACACAATCATATGTCCATATATCACAATTAATTTCCAAATAAAAACAATAGCCAGGTCATAACCACATGATATAGCTATCCCAGGTATAATTTCACATGCATTATATATTTTTAACCAGGGCATAATTACTCTTAACATGATATACCTATCCCTTATACAACCTGAAACACACTATAATTGTAGAATAGATGGCAATGTCCCTTGAAGGACATTCTTTTAGTATCTCAAATTTAAATATGGGGGCTAGAGATATGGCTCAAAGGTTAAGAGCACTGACTGCTCTTCCAAAGGTCCTGAGTTCAATTCCCAGCAACCACCTGGTGGCTCACAAACATCTATAATGGGATATAATGTCCTCTGTCTGGTGTGTTTCAAAACAGCTACAGTGTATTCATATATATATATAATATATATAAATATAATTTATATATAATAAAAACTAATAAATATTTTTAAAAACTATAAATATAATTGAGCATTGCTATTCTCTTATTTGATGTTATATCACATGATACA